>VZSV01000037.1:1394187-1477391 GCA_013398735.1 Nothocercus julius
TAATAATAATATAATATTCATACAATGTGTATTTATCTGCTGTGTTCTGAATGTAAAATCTAGAAATTTAGGATCTAGGACTGTTAAAGAAAGTTGGTGAACAAAGCATCAAAACAAAGCTGAAGGGGAGGGAGAGGGAAGAGAAGGAGTGGCCTTTTAGATGCAAAATTTTAGTTTTGCTGTCCCAGGTGAAAAATAAAGCTATCAGGTATTCCATTTCTCGTTTTTTTTCTGTTGTTGTTGGGTTTTTTTGTTTTTTTTTTTTTTGTTTGTTTGTAAAAGCTGCTTTTTTATATCACAGATGTCTAATATTGTGTGTATCTCATGCCTAAAACAGTGACAACTTGTCACTACATACTGGTGCATATTTTGGGGGACAAGGCTTATTCCAGTTTTGAAGGAATATCCTGTCATATTAACCACTTTCATATGCAAGTCAAATAGTCTGTGTAAATACGTATATGAAGACAGTAGAACCAGTACTTAAAAATCACTGTTCACTATCACAGTAAACAGAGAAATTTGAATACTTCGAAGGTAACAACTGACAGTCAAACAATATTGATGGAAAAATGCTGTTCAAGACCAGAAATCCCCAAAGAACAGCAATAAGGAATGCAATTTTGAAAGAACGCTTCTAATCAGCTGGCAAATTAGCAGATGAACTCATGTACACTGAGACGTAGCCAAAGACCAAAACACCAAATCATGAGGAAAACTATTCCTTCGTTTTTGAATGCATGAACATTCGTAACTTACGTGCATTTCAGGGGCACAACGTCCTAAGAGATCAATCAAAGCTGCATAAAAGGTCATGATGGCATTTCCCATGTGAATAGTGTCATCTTCCTGTTCTTCGATTTCACTGGAATTCATTGGTTGTTAAAACAAATGAAAGTTAAAAAAAAAAAATTAAAAAAAAAAGTCCTTACATCAGTAATATACTCACAGCAATTGCTCACAACTGCAATGGCTTACACATGGTGACTTTCTGATAATCAGTGAATTTACAGCAAACTAACACAGAATGGAATCTGTCCCTGAGAGATTGTAGCAACATCTGTATTGTTACCTTTTATCTGACTCATTTTGCAACAGCGGAATGATTTTTAGCTGACTAACAAACAGCAAAGTGAATTCTAAAAATGATATACAATCAATGTAACTTAAAATTAACCGTGCAAGAGAAGCACAATTTGGCAGAAAAAAAAAAAAAAAAAAAAAAAAATCTATCTTCCACAGAATCCAAGGAGAAATCCAGTTAATAATTCACATGTTAAATCCTGTAAGTCATTTCACGACTAGAATTACAAAACAACATAAGGAATTCCACTGCACCTACAGGGTTTTACTAGATCCATTACTTGGGGAAGGTCCATCTCTTGTGGGATCTTCTGATATTTTTATTGCTTCCTCCATGGCAGCAAGTAACCCATTGCCTCCTTCTCCTCTTAAAGCTGGACCAAAACATTCAGGTCGACGGATAAGCAGCCGGACTACAACATTAGCATTCTCTTCCACGCTCTCTCCTATTACATAGGAAAAATATCATGATTCAAGAAACATTTCTGAAATACAGTCTAATAAAGTCAAAGAAACATGCAGTAGACACTTAGAACTGCAAAACAGTTTGAACAATCATGACAAAGTTACACAAACATACCTCTCCTGTTGTAATAAAGCCTATGATACAGACCATACTAGAAGTAGCTATGTAATAAAAGATATTGAAACCATCAAAAAAGCTGATTTATCGTAAAAATCACATTCAAGTGAGAAAGCTAGTGAAGGGACCGCTATACCCACTAACAGCTAGACCTATATAAATCTCAACCATGTTTGCGG
Organism: Nothocercus julius; assembly: GCA_013398735.1. Classification (NCBI taxonomy): domain Eukaryota; kingdom Metazoa; phylum Chordata; class Aves; order Tinamiformes; family Tinamidae; genus Nothocercus; species Nothocercus julius. The sequence goes on from VZSV01000037.1 coordinate 1,396,033, forward strand.
TTAAGACCCGTGTTTATGGGTCTTTGGTTCTCTGACTACATAAATTTTATCTTAAAAAGATTCAGCAGTCTTTGTGCCTGTTACAAAAGAGTTGTCAGCATTTCAAAGACCAAAGAGCCTATATGATCTGTGCAATGAACATCTAAGTAACTATAGTTTTGCATGATTCTACTCTTCGCAATAATGGTCCTTTAAATTTGTGGTATTCCACGAGGTTGGCTTCTATCTCTACTTTAAGTGACAAATTTCAAGTAAATATTCATTCAAACATTAGAGCAAGTTATAAAATTAGCAGGTTTCTACAATACCATTGCAAAAAACAGCAAAACGAAGAAAATCCAAATATCGTTCCCCTTCAACCGGATTCCATCCAATGTCTGGGTAGCCTTTAGAAACCAACAAAGGACAACTTTGCAATCCACATCCAGCCAAGTAGCGAACAACCTAAAAGTAAGATAAAATGAAAAACACATTTATTGGGAAGACAAAGGATATGCAGTTGAAAGGAAATTATCTTCATATATTGTCCAGTTCTTATTTTGGGCAAATCAGAAGAAGAGTAATCCCCTTAGCATTATGCCACCACTGCATGTCACTATCGACAGAACAACAAAGGAAGATTTTATCAATAATTACACAGTTCTATTGGAGACAGCACTATTGCCAAAGAAAGAGTCGCCCTTGAGCCAATTCTTGTTTTTATCTACATATGCTATATCCACATACCCACAAAACCAATTCAGTTATCTAGACCATCAAACAGAAAGAGCAAACAATCACATCCTGATAGCTTTCCCTGTGAAAAGTACCTAAAATACCCAAACAACCCTCATCAACTGGGCTCTCAATTACTCCATTCTACTGTTTTGGGGCCATAACCACTGGAACCCTTCCCCTCTTCAGAGGGGAAAATATGTTTGATGAAGTAGCTACCAACCTTCTCAAGATCAGGTTCCCTTAAAGCTAGTGCAAGCTCATTATTATCCATCACAGATGCTGCTGCAACATCTAAAGGAGTTGATCCTCGCATAGAAGGAGAGGCTGTCAAAAGAACAATTTGTTTCTGTAGTAAATACATAAAATACAGTAATTTCACAGTAAAAAAATAATACAACCTTTAATAAAATATTTTGTCATTAGGTAGTTATTTAATAAGTGTGTCATTTATACCACTTAGCTTCTAATAAATCATAGTCCATTCATATGAAATTTAACACTAAGATGGAATCAAAATATAATAACTGTCCAGGCTTGAAACAATCTTATTTAGGTCTTCCTATTAGAACAATGGTAATTAGATATAAACATATATTCTGAATCAAAAGCATTGAATGAAATACAAGTTACATATACCTCTTCTATAACGTTCAGGTCCAGCAACACAAAACTAAAATATCAAGAAAATTCAGGGTTCATTTCAGGGCATCTGTACTTGCATTACCACGTGAATGAGCTCTGTACTTCTGCCACAAGTGTGGCAGGTGGAAGTGCAGATACAGAACAGTCCACAGAGGACAGGGCAGTGGAACAAGCACAGGCAATAAGAAATAAGCTATCAGGACTGGCTGCCAACATCAATCTACCAACTCCTTTATCACAATGAGGATCTTATTTTGTTCCATAAATGATGCAACTAAACACTGCTAAACACTGACCCTTCCCTAATGTTCAAGCACTACCTTTCTTTTTTTTCTTTTTTTTAGCTTAATTAACTGAGCTTACTCAATGCTGTTGTTATGGTTTTCTTTACAGTTAGCAAACAAATAATAAATATTTTATACAGTTGCATCAGTTATACAGTAGAAGAGGATGCTTTTTCCCTAGGTAATAGAGAAAATTCAAGATGAATGTGGTACAAATGGATGGATGCAGGAAAATACTTTTTTTCAGTATAAAAATTAGCAAAATGTCTTAAAACTTCATTTTTGTTTAGAATCTCAGTCACATGAAAATCAGTTATGATATATTTTATCACTTACCAAGACCAACACTGCTGTTTTCCAATAAATAGCTAAGATGATCAAACATAGCTTTTTGATTCTGCCTGCTAATGCGGCAAAAATAACATAGAAAACGACAGCAATTTGCCACCATCTTTGGAAAAGTGATTTCCTGAAAAAAAAAAAACAGATAAAAAGTCTAAAAGTAAAGCTCTAAAACAAGCATAAAACCTGCAAAAGATCATGCAACAGTCAATTAATGTACTAGTATTTCAGTACTGCCTTCACTGCACCCCATGAAGTTTTCTGTCTAGGTGGACATCCTTGAAATCAAGAGGGCTTTCTCAGCAAGTAAATAACTCCTCAACCCCATAGAACAACTTGTAAGTTTGAAAAGAAACAGCTGGCTAACATAAAAATTCTAGATTCAGACATAAAAAAGTGGTAATATACAGATTAACGGAGTGATATAGCATCCATTTTTTATTAGCTTCTAAAAAAAAAAATCATGAGCATGTGACAAAAACTCAGTGAGCACATAAAGTGCTATTTGCAGTTTCTCTTTTAAGCTTCTGAGATAATAATATTAATTCCATCTTCCCCTAGAATGGAAAAATGGATTCTTCTAGAAACTTAATCTACTATTGTGCTAATGAAAATTAATAAGAGTTTATGGCCCTAGTATCTTCAGGGGCTGCTCAGTGCCTTACAGGGTAAAACTTTAAAAATGTATATTCCAAATTTTCTGCCTTCTAATTGCTTTACCTTGGATTCTCCTCCACCAAGCACATTTACCATGACTTCCATGACAGTCTCATGCATACCTAGAGCTCTCATGAGATTTGGATGTTGGTAAAATACTTTATTATTCATGATGTCTCTACAGGAGAACAAAAAAAGAAATTGCATTAAAATCTTATGATGAATATTTTACTCTTTATATGTTATTTGCAAAGCTGATTTACTCTGTAATTCTTTACCATCTCTGGTAAATTTGTCTTGGCTGCTTTTCTCATTGAGCCATTTTATGTACAGAGAGAAAGGACCTGACATTTCTTGCCCCAAATTATAGTTATCGTCCTTGCCCTAATCACCAGTTGACTGGAGTGTGATACTATTCTATTTTCATTAGGTATATCCATTACTGGATATTCCATTCCAGAACTAAAAAATTTCCTGGCAAAAGCACGATCAAAGCTGATATACTGCTTAAACTTTAAATTCAACTAATCTATCTTTTCTGGGAAAACATCAACAACAACAACAAAAACTTCAGAATAGCTCCAGTCTTGAGAAATTTGAAAAAATATATATAAATTCAGCTCCACTCTAAGTATTAAAGAAGCAGAAACACTAGCTTCATAAATGTTAACATTATTTCATAAGTCTCAATATTTTATGGTGAGGTGATGTCCAATTAAATGTGTATTTCAAAAGTAGTCACATTTCTAAGAACTGCATTAAGTCTTGAAATAACATGCAACCCAGAAATAAATATAAAAGCAATTAGGTCATAGGAGAAAAAGACTAGTCACTACGGGAAATACTGTTGACACATGTTCAGATTTCATTGTACATCTCATGATAGTCTTTTTTCCTGAGTTCTAACTTCTGGGATTAGGAAAATTTCAGGAAGGAAAATTCAGTCTTATAAAAGAATTGAGGCAAAGGGATGTATTCATTGTTCTAAAAGCTATACATCTACAGCTACCAGTCATACAACAGAATGTATGTACATCTGATGTAGGTGGCATTGTTAGAGTCTTTTGCCATCAATAAATCAGAGAGACTAGTGGGTCTTTTTCCTTGTCATATCTAAATAAGCACTGGAGTCTGGGTTGAACTACAGGAGGTACAAATGGCACACTGAGGACACGGTGACAAGATGGTCACAAATGTGATAGAAAATATCAGGAGGATAACAGCAGCAGGCAGAGCAGAACATTAGCTAAACAAAAAGTACCTCTTTTCACCTTGCACCAGACTTTCACGTATCGCCAATGACTTTGGTAAATCAATGTATCTCACAAGACTTTAGCTTCCAATATATAACAAAAAATGACAAAAAAAAAAAAAAATCCACACAAAAAGAAAGCAAAGCATGAAACGAAAATGACTACGACATTTTTGTCAGACACAGCGGTCCCACAATCTAGTAATCATTTACTCATTTTCAAACTAAATTGGGTCAAGTGAAGCATAAAAACTTAAATTTGACATAAAAAAGTGGTATGAAAATCTCAGTACTTTGGGTATGGTCACATGTGACTGACTTTCCCCTTTGCTAAGCCATCAGTGGGCTATGCCAAAGCCTTAATTTAAGTACTCTACACATTGTAGCAATCAGGGAACATTGATGAGATCTGCTGGAAAGCACTGAAAGCATTGTATTTTTTCCCTTGGCAATGCAACTATTTAAACAAGTCATTTATACATTTGAGGTTTTCAACAAGCTCAGAAAGAAAAAATATTTTGCACAACCAAAGTTTTTCTTCTTTCATTCCTGACATTCTTTATTAATCCTATCTATCTTTCATTGTCATTGCCACTGTTGTCATTACTATTGTTGACTCAGGATTACTAATACATCAGAGCTGATGTTTAGTTTCTCCGGTTATCTCGGATAATAAAATTCCTTTGAAAACAACCAGAAGAAACTAGCTATATAGAGCTGATCGTGTTCTCTTTCAGCAGTTTTCTCCAGCTGCAAACTTATTAGGCTGTATCTTATCATTCATCACATAACTAAGAAAAAAAATACAACGTAATTCAATAGTTCTAATCACACTGAAGGCAATAAATTGATGCAGTATATACAGACACATATACAAAACTTATTGACAGCTTGAGGCGTTGTACGTGTCCACAGCCACCAAATGCTGTATTCATATAAAAAGGACAGTATTGCTGATAGTACTCATTACAATCATAGTACTTAAATATGTATCTGTAGTATCATAAAACATTACATAATGTTTTCAAACCTTCTTGGAAATTTTAGAGATGCCATTGCTACCCTCTGAAAATTATGCATAAAATAATAATGCTACAAAATCCTTACAACTGAAAATATTACATACATATGAAACTTCTGTATTTAAGCATATTCAACTTTAAGTGCATTCAAACTTTATGCATGATAGCTACACAACAAATAACAATAAATATCTGTAAATGAAGATTTGCTACCCTCCAGTCATTTACCCTAATCCACGAATCATAAGCTTTTCTTCCTCCTTCCCCATTCTGACACTGAGCAAGGAACGGATTTGGCCAAGGGATGCTAGAAGATTGATTGTGTCTTCCACTGACACACTATTTATCGTGTAGGTCTTTGGTAGGGCTCGAACCAAGCCACCAATGCCATCATATTGGCGATGTAGCAATACAAACATGGCCCTCACTAACTCCGGGTCTTCTATGACTGACTCCTGGGCCCAGCGTACCATTGTGTCTGAAATCAACTGCTGAAGAGTAGCTGTGAAGAAAATGGAGAAATCACAAAATTACCATTAATTGCTCATATCACTACCCGTAGTCTCTCAGAACCCATTATGCAACATGCACTGGAATTAATTCAGTCCTCAAGCAGCACTTTTTCTTGGTATTTATTTATTAGCAGATTAACAAATAAAAATATAATCACAGATGGTAAAAATAAATATCTAAAAATGAAAGTCTATATTCAAAATTAAAATACGGAAAGCCTATATTTGGTAACATAAAAAAGGATGAAGACATACAAAACATTCACGGAGTGGCCACATATATTTCTATATACTGTTTTCAAGAGTTTCCAGAAATGCAGGTCATAGAGTTTTTCTTAAGTGTTATGAATGAGACTGGGGAAGAAAAAAAAAAAAAAAAAAAAGTAGCACATATAAATGTTGTGTGAAGAAAATAAGAGTACCCACAGAAAGATAATGTCCAAGAGGTGGCCACAGTTTACAGAAAAAAAAACATGAAAATGAAGCAGATAATGTAGGAAAAAATATTTTAAAAGAGTAATAGTACTGTATTTCAGAGCTGTTGTTCAAACGCTGCCTCATAGGTTTTTCTACTGTCACATAGTATAACATTTTAGAATAAGATATATTCTAGAATAGCAATTATGTTTTAGAATAACATAATTTTTAAAAATAACCACCACAAGCGTCACCACAATAAAAGCAAAAAAAAAAAAAATCAGAATTGACAAAGTAAAAAAAAAAAAAAAGAAAAACACACAATTCATTGATCCAGTTCATGTAGAACTTGGATGCCACTGACAATGAATCTCATCAATATGAGAAAATGCAGAAGGTGTCAGAAAAATGACAGAGCAAGAATCACAAACAATAAACTTTGGAATCTGTGTTGAGTAGGGAGATTTCCCATAAGTACAGCAATACAAATTAAGGCCTAGTTGTACAGGTTTCTATCATTTGGCCGTCTTCATCCAAATACTCAGTTGGAGGTTCTGCAGATAGCTTTATAAGCGAGTGCTCCAAATTTAGACCCTGCTATAATTAAGTCTGCATTAATCCCACACAGAGTAAGATTAGTCTAGAACGGCCAATATAAGAATTTTTCCAATACATGTTATGGGAAACAAAACTGTCTACCCTAAACCTTTCAGTTAAGCTTAGTTAGAGCTATGAACTTTACAGTGCACAGATGTTTCAGTAAAATTCTATCTTGCTTTGGTGATGACATATCTTTTCTGCCTCTTTTCCATTTGGAATTATGATATACTAAACTGCAACTTAATTTTGCTTACAGGATGTCTTAGCATCATCGTCAACTGGCTTCTCAGCCTGCTTCTTCTTCAGATATGTGACCTTTTCCATAAGGTACAGGAGACGTCCCCTAATGGTTAAATCATTGTTTCCATCCAAGCTTCCATCTTCATCTAGTTCGATTCCTGAAATCAAATTATACACAAAATAATAATCATCATCATAAAAAATAAACCAGTTACCAATGTGCTTGTATATACAAGTATAATCAAACTGAAAAAATGCTGTTCTGCCCTGTTAGAACTGCAGAAAACCTTGATGTGTGAGATGCACTATGAGAAGTCTGGGACAACGGCAGAATGCGGGAGATGTACAAGGTAGGAAATAAGCCAGTAAGGATCATTCTCTTATTAACTTATTGTATAAATTCTTAATAACTCTTATTAATAAATAAGAGTTTAGTAACTTATTAGATCTTAATTCTCATTAAGAGAAATATGTATATTATGCATCTTGTGTAGCAATACACAATTTTTACACTATTTCTATTTCCAAATCTGTGATTTAAATCTTCATTAATGTGATCCATACAGGCTCTCAGTAAAGTTTAATTTCCCCATCACCAAAATGGAGGAATGACTGTTTTTTTTAATCTGCATTTTTACTAATAAAAATATAATGGGCCCATGGTTATTCACTGTCTGTGAAGCCAGTGGTGCAGTTTGGCTGGCAATCTTGTAGTTACATGACCTCACAGTACCAAAAATAGATGATGCCATTCAAGCTGCCAACAGGAATGGTCCTTGGCCCATGCTAGTTTCTGACCTATGTAGACGAGGGTGGTTAGCTTGAACTAAAATTATGCCAGGACTGTGCTAGCCATTTAACAGTATGGATGTTTCCACGTGTATATGTGCTGAACTTGTGTACCTCAATATACACTTTCCTGTGACACCATATAGTTCAAATTGTACTAGCAAAGAATATAAGAATTTAATTCACTTTTTTCCAAAAAGTGAAAGTACTAAAACTACTGCAAATGTAATTTATAGTGACCATTGAGTAGGAAGTAGCCGCCTTCACTGTACAGAGGCTTTTCTATACTACGTGTCTTATAGCAAATTATATGCACTTAAAAAAAAATGCATATCTGAGGCTTTACAGAATCAGAATTGCTGAGGTTTGAAGGGCCCTCTGGAGATCATCTGGTCTAATCCACCTCCTGAAAGCAGAGATACTTCGAGAAGTTTCTCCTCTGTTGAGTCAGGTTTGGAATATTTCTACAACCTCTCTGGACAATCAATGTCAAACTCAACAACCATCAGTAACTCTCTATTTTATCCTCAGTCATATTACAAAATGATATGGATGGCAGCTTCAAACTAACAATAGACAGAAATGTCTCATGAATTAGAATAGAGAGATGCTGTGGAATTAGTCAAATGAAACGTCTGCTTGCCCACATTTATACAGTTCCCTGAGCTCTTATTGTACTTGCCTGATCTTCAGATGGTGACTGGCTGATCAAAGACTGGACCCAGGATGCGCAAATGAAGTATTCTACTTAATTTGTAATAGCCATATTTTAAACACATACAGTTTCCTGCCAATTGACAGTTCACTTGCGATTTTCCTTTTTTTTTTTTTAAACAAAAACTTCCTTTGAAGTATCATAATGCACCTTCAGTATTTTTCGAAGGTACCAGATTGGGAAGCGAGTGGCAAATACACTCAAGGGCAAGGAGCACAGCACACCGTGAGCTGGGTATCTTTATTGGGACGGTATTTATTATTGACAAAAAGGAATCTTAGTTTAGGTTACTAAAACCTAATCTTATCCAGGTTACTTAGTTGGGGGAACTGCTAAAATTATTTAGAAAGTTAATTTTCACGCTAATCTAATTTTTAAAATAAATATATTCAGAGACAGGACGTACCACAGTGTGCCATCAGGTCTTCATGGAAATCCAAGAGCTGATCCCGAATTTCTTCAGGGCAAGGACAATCATTTTTATCATCTTTAAAGTTCAGCAGCATATTAATCTTAAAATAAAGAAAACAAAGTAAAAGCAGGCAATACTGATTTCTATAGGCAAAACTATGAAAACAAATCTACCACACACATAGCACAGAAAAACAATAAATGGGTCACTGTAGGCTGTACCTGTTCCTGAGGTGGGGAGCGAAATTCTTTTGTTTTTCTAGCTGTCAGGGCAGCAGACATGTTCAAGGCCTGCATCACTTCATTGTACCGGAAGCGCTGGTTCTCTTGAAGCCTGGCCACAAAATCATCAGAAAATGCTACAATGGCTTCTATCCGGTGTCGTACCTGGCAGTCACACAGGTACTGCAGTAGATGGCACATCTGAGAAAACATTATCAGAAGAGCAAAAACAGTAGGCAAGCTAAAGAAACTTCAGTGTGTGTTATGTAAGCAAGGATGGCTCTAGTAGTGGTTACTGCCAGATGAACTGAATCTAATCTTCAATGCAGTCATTTACTGCATCTGAAATAATCTGTAACATACCCTAGATCAGGACTAATTCATATCTGACATATGCAAGATACATATGTGCCTCAGACCTAAAGGAATAGGAGCTCCACTTCTTTGTAAGACAATGAATTTGCTCCTTGATTCTAGTGAACCTCTGTGTGTCTAGATCCACAGAAATGCAGAATTTCCTGTTAATTTAAAAAGTTATTCTACTTAATAAAACAAGAGTTATTCTGTCTACAGCACAAAAACTTACATCAGGAATTTATTAATCTTGTAATTTTCTGTAAGTAAATTACTTTTCTATTCAAATAGCATCAGACTGTATTCCTTTAAAGAGAAATTACCAGTGAAGAAAATGGATGCACGATAAAAGGTAACAGCCAGTAACATAGCAGTATCATCACCTGTAATTTAACAGGTTCAGGAAGTTTCATCTGAAGGAGTCCTTCCTTTGGCATGTGCTCCCCCTTGGTTTCTTCCTCTCCTTCTTCTGCCTTAAGCTCCTCAGAACTCAGCTCCTTCTCTGAGAAATCACTTTCATCCTCCTGACTCATAGCTTCTTTGAAAACCCGGGGCTCAATTAACTGCAAGATGTGTTTCAGATCCCCATTATGGAAGATTCCCATAATTAGGAGGGTATAAAACAGCTTGATGAGAGGGACGAAAAGAAATTCGGTAGAGCCTCCAACAGGATCTCTAACATGGAGGCTGCCCTCCTGAACGGCTTCTGTCAGCATCTCTATCGTTTTGGCCTTTAAGATTTCCAGAGGGAATTCAGGACTGAACTGAAAGCATTCACTACTAATGCTTACAAAACTTGGGGAGGAGAACTGCATTCTTGGCCTTAAGGAAGTGCTAAGTCCTATACCAGGGAGGCCATGTTTTTTGTTTTCATCAGGAAACAAAGTAATACTCTTGGTCTCATCTGTCATTGGAACAATAAATTCATTATTCATCATTAATCTGGCAGTGGCATAGGTATTGAGATGAATGTCAATAAGTAGGTCATAATATCCTGCACGTAGTAATCCTGGCATATATTTATTCTCAATAGCGTACAGGAGCTGAGACTCATCCACATGGCTACACATAGCATGGGCCACCCGGTTGTTCCCTAAAGCACAAACAGCAGAATACAATCGGAGGGTATGATAGTGAAATTTCAGCAATTCTTCTTGTTCTGTCAGCTCTAAAATGTCAATTGTCCTGCAGAGGAAGGAAAAAAAAAAAAAAAAAAAAAAAAAAAAAACTATATCAGGGTAGCACATTTACCAAAGTGAAGGAATTAAAAATTCTACCTAAGGACAATATCATTTCTGCAGATGGAATTTTTCACTTCTCAACTTTCATGTGACAAATCACATGAATCACAGATCAAGAATGAAGTTTATGTAGGTATTTATCCAAGTCACTTCTAAGATACAAATCCTGTTACCCTCCGTAGGGAAAGATCCAACAGATGTACTTGGAAAGAATACTTATATAAAAACCATGATTCTGAACAACAAATAATTATCTTTTTAATCTAATAAAGGATGACACATTTATGTCATTTATTCATATTAGATCTGGAGTTATACAATGATAGTAGGGTGCCTCATTTGCAGAATTTTTTTTTCATTCTCAATTTTTAGTGATTTTCTTTTCATTCTCAGTCATTAGCATTGTATTTAACATTTGGAGAACATAGGAATCCGAAAACTCAATTTTCCAACTGTCTCAATGAAATTTAGAAAAACTAAAGTAAGAGATAGTTTCACTGGCCACACATTTTTAAAAGCCAAGAAAAAATGATTTTTGTCTATATTGCAGATCATATTTCATAACTTATGATCTCAGTTGTTTTTTCATTTTAATTTAAAACTCAAATACACTACTAAAGATTTTAGAGACAAGCTACTGTGGGTTGGAAACACAACACAAAGATGCAGATTTTAAAATATCTAAAAATAACAGAAATTGTAATGCTAGCAAAATCAAAACATTGCTTTTACTTACATGTGCTATACATACAAACAGAGAGAAAAAGAGACAGGGACCTATGCATCTCTTACAGAAAAATTTATGACATGTCTAGCTTTATAATCCCAACATAACCCATTACACTTGCACATTTAAACATCTACCTGTTTTCTTCTGGAATATGAAGGGCCATGAACTGCAAAGGATTCAAGCACTGAATCATCCAGCCTTGACGTTCACTGATCCGAGACACATCAACCTTCAGAAAGTGGTTTGGCACTCTGCTCCAAAGCACATGAGTCAGAAACTGGACATGGAGACGTGGAGGGCATTGAGAGACTGGGTTTTTGTGCTCACTTTTGAACAAGCCAGCAGATAAAGGCATCACATTCTGGAAATTCCAGCATAAGAGACAATCAACTGCATCATCTTTGCAAATAATGAATATGTGATATTTCTCAGAAAAGACAGTCAGTGGATAGTGTAGTATAGCAACATTTTCATTAGCTTATAAAACCAACTGGTAGCTGTTGGCCAGTTAGTGACACAAGAGCATTTTCCATACTTTTTTCTAAAATAACGAAATATGCAATAGAAACGTGAATGGCATGTGTACTGGGATCTAATAACTAGCTTCCATGGATGAAAGATCTGAACTTCTCCTACCTCTTCTGATTTCTTAGACATTCACAAATCCAAAGCAAGGAAGTCATTTTAAGCTCAGTTTTCTTATATCTACTGTTTAAATCTATCTTTAAACTCTTTTAAACCTACTCTGCATAGCAACCAGTCATCAATAGCTCAGGTTATAAAATATCAGCCTTACTAAAATCAGTAGCTGAAAGCAATATATGTTATCTGTCTAATTCATAAACATTTGGTTTCTTTTCATCATGAAGGATGACATGCAGAGAATTTCTCAGGACTTTGCAATATTTCCTACCCATTCATATCAGTTACAATCCTTCGCATATAATCTTGCTCATCCTATGTACTATATTTTAGATACATAAGTTGAGTTCAACATAAAATGACAAGAGTGCAAAAACATTTAGACCATAAAAATGTGCCAAAAAAGAACACATTTTAAAACCAGTAACAGAGATCACCTGATATAATGTATTATTCCTCCTATACTTGCACAATAATAAATCACTATTTACCTTTATCCTTCCCAATTCAAACTGGAAAACATTTGGGCTTGTAGCTTGAGCAAATACAGCAGGAAATAGCTTAGTACTTGGTTCAACCTACACAAAAGAGGCAAAAACATATATCCACTGAAGACAGCAAAATATTAGACACCACCCAATATCTTCATGGACAGCCAGTAAGTGCAAGTCTGTGAATAAAGCTCCAGGAAATACTAACTGAAGGGAAAACTACCATAAAAGCTGTAATTATATTTTCTTCCAATCCTGTAACAACCATAATAATAAAATTCAGTCTTAGGGTTTTTTTTTGTTTGTTTCCCCCACTCTCCCACATCTCAGATGATGACATCTGATGAAAGATGTCATCAAAAAATACTCACCTGATAGTATGTGCCCAGTTCCTTGCCATTAGCTGTGAAAGTCAGCAGACCACTGGCAGCATCAACCAAACAACCAATCTCCAGCCCGTTATTATTGCGTCCTTGTCCAGGACTCATGCTCTCTCCTGCACACACCATATAGCAGTTGCTGCGTTTGATACTGAATGTCAAAAGACAAATTTATTTATGGATTGTATGTAAACTTTCTGTAGAAGCCTAAAAATAAATTTGTGCTGCTGCAGCCAACGGGGCATGTGGCTGAAAACAGAGGGTCCCGCCAAAATCCATTGAGATCTAAACCTCATAACTGAAAAAAATAAAAAGTGAATACAACAAAACAAGCAAATGCTCAAATAATTAATAAAGCATCAAGAGACAAGACTAACGTTGCAAGTTAACATTTTATAATGTTTAGTGTTAAGCTTAACCTATAGAGTTTTTGATCTGGGCCATAAGCAGAAATAGACAGAGCTGTTCTTGTACTATTTCTGTCCTGCTCAAAGCTAAAAAGTTCCAAAAACATGACGAGAGAGCTCTATTTTGCACCAATAAAGGATCATGTTCTGAAACGAATGGCTGAGACAACATGTAAAAGGTGTAGTCTTTACTTTTTTCAATCTATTAATTTTACTAGCTCCACAAGCAAGAATAGAAAACAAGTTCTAAGGGGACCACATCAGTCTGCATATTTTGATATGACTTTTTTTTTTTTAATGAATCTAATTCCATTAAGTGAAGTAAAACTACAGTTTATATAGCTTTTAGTTGCCTTTATAGACATGAAAATATATATCGTTTTAGGAGAATTGTAACCAACCTCTCATGAACCTTCCCCTTTTCATCTCCCAGTGTAACTGTGACAGTGCGCACTCTGTCCAAGTCAAAGGTTGTGTCATACTGATGAAAGTCAGATGTGATCCAGCCTACCCAGACATTAGCAGGTTCTTGACCAGGAAATATTCTCACTGAATAATAGTACTGCCAATAAAAACATCATGTTACAAAGTGTTAATATTTGTTTTCCATTATTTTTCTATTGTATTATTTTGATTCAGATTTTTTTTTCTCTAGAAACCGAAAATCTCTTCAAAACTAGCATAGGCTTGTTCAAGTGCAATTCATAAGCAACATAAGGATAGCAACACAAATAAATCAAAATCATGTATGTTGAAACAGGGGAAAAAAACAGGAAAACAGTACAGATGTAACTATAGGTTTTGTAGGTTACCCTGGTATGTAACTGGCAGCCTGTAGTATGTTAATATCTTTTGGAAAAAGGAAAATAAATACAGAAGGGCCGTATTTTTGTCTTCAGATGCTAAAGAGAGAGCACTTATGGAGCAGATCTCCTCAGTGAAAAGCTCTCAAACCCCTTATTACTTTCACCAGGAATTCCTCTAAAGAAATGTTGAATAAAATTAGGGTACAGGTTTAACACACTCTCCATGTACTTTTCCTCTCTGATGCTCAGTGTTTCAACGATAGTTTCAAAAACAGAGTCAACTAAATTTACGAGTCTCCATATGCAAATTCATTTCAATTGACTAGCAGGTCAAAAGCAAATGGATGTAGCAGTCTAACTTCAGGAGTGTAGGACTACTGCAGAAATTTACATATAAAATTTGGCCTGAAAAATCACGTTTTCTGAAACTCTTAATACTGAAAACATGCAGCTGATCAAAAAAGCAAACAGCTAATATACAAAACCTAGGTTACCATACCGTGGAAGTCTGCATTAAATAATCATAGTCATCTCTATCATCTGCCAGAACATCCTCAGTAAGTCGTGCTGAGTGGCTTGTGCTATAATCAGGCTTCGTTCTCCTCAGCATAAATCTGTAGCAAAACAAATAAAACAAAATCTGTATGAAAGGCTCTGTAAAACAGTATAAATATAAATGAATTTTGCATTTATATATTAGTCCTGAATACACAGGATAAAATAACATAAATACATTTATCACATTATTAATACACAGCGCTAATGTATTTATCATTTACTTGCAGTTCAATCAGAGAAGAGAAAAAGACAGACTTAAATATTTTTAGTTAAACTGTATATTCCAAAGTCTTTTGGAAGCCAAACCCTTCCTAACTTAAAAAGAATTATTAGACTGTTAAGTGTTTATGAGTCTTTGGGAAAGGAATCTGGAATCTTAATTACATTAGTGCTTTTATAATTTCATCCAACTTTCATATTTATTCTTATTATTAACAAAACAGTTTGATGAAGAACGGAAGAAAAGGAACATAAAGATGCTGGTTGCAATGGCCCAGCATTAGCAATCTCTGCAATATCATCAAATAGGTCCTTTGTTCATTTGATTATGTAAGAGAAGTTAGGGAGAATGAACATACGAGCTAGAGAATATTCTTTCCTCACTTAATGAAATGAATGACCTAAGCTGATATTGCTACAGATTATCTAAACATCTTCACCTTTTTGGAAGTTTTGCGAAAAATTCTCACATCATTTCAGAGACTTTCCAGCTCTGATAAAAAAGGATTTCTGAGATTTTAGAGTTGATTTCACCTGAAGTTCTCAAAAGTCTTTACAATGAATCTAATGACAGCTAACAGCTGGAGAAATGTCTTCAGGATGTTGCTGAATTTTGGTCAGTATCTTGCAGATGATGTAACTTAAGCACATGAAGGTTAACTGTCCCACTTCCATCCAAATTTAGAGAAGAAGCAGGGTAAAATCACTGGAGACCTGACAGGCATTTTTCTTCAACAAAAAAACACGCCAAACATGCTGCTAACCTTTGTTTAAGTCGTGATGGTTTTTCTTGAGCGCAATCTTTATGATTGTTTAACTCTGTTTTCGTGGCTTCTTTTTCTCTTTCTGTCCGGTCGGGCACTAGATGACCGTGAGCAGTTTTCATCAGAACCTCGAAATCTGAATCAGCATCGTAATCCTCCAAGTCATTTTTAGGGCCATAAAGACCAGTGCCTGGTAACGCTCCTGCAGCTGTCCTCGAGAACACCTCAGCACATTCAATAGGCATACTTAATCGAAAAAACATGACGTCTGTTTTACTGTTCTGTGAACCAAAGGATTTCTGCGTGACCTTCAGGCAGGGACAGCTGTCTATCGTGCCATCAATTCTCAGCACCTATCAAAAATAAAGATGTATTAATATATACATTTTGAGGCTGATACTTTTCTCCCCCATGACATTTTAAAACAAACCAAAATTTGCAACAGTACCCTCAAATACATTGTAACCATGTACTATCATTTTAAGGTGGAAATAAATAGGTAGTAGAGGCTTTTGTTGTTTCTTTGTTAAGAAAGCACTGACAAGATAAAATCCAATCTTGGGAAGAACAACAAAAGGCAGCAATAAAGTATATATGCAAAATGAAAGTTTGATACACATCAGTAGTAAAAAAAAAAAAAAAAAAATTATTTCATTATTTTCAAGGGGCTTACAAAGTATGGACTCAAGTTTCGCCAAGCTGCACAACTAACAGGGACATAATTGTTGACGCAACCAGCTCATAAATATTCATTAAACTCAAAAGCAATTAGCCATGGAAAATCACGAAGCGTGTGCACATCGTATTTGTTACACAGAAAGGCATGCTTTTTGAAGTTTTTTTATGTGCAAGTCTCTCACTCACTGCACAAGAAGTTCTTAATGATAAGATGACATCTTGTGCGATTCAGCTTTTAAAAGAGCATATTTACACACATGACAGATTTTTTTTATGAATAGATACAATGAGCCAAATAACTATGTTATTTGCAACTCCATGGGAGGTAACAAGTTTGTTTCAGGTATAAAATATATCCAGAACAGAGCTAACATACCAAATTAAAAACCTTGTCTAGAAGAGCAGAAGTAGTTCTATAATTAAAGTATAATCCTGGAAAAAAAGTGTCTAGAAACATTCCAAAAGCGATCACAGACCTCAATATGTTCATGGTTTAACGGCACTGGTAGGAACTGAGGGAGTCTTTTGCTCAGCCAAATGGTGATGTCTCTGTTTGTATTAACAGCGAAGGGCTCATACCCTTCCTGTAAGCCACAGATAGTGAAATATTTTAGAGTGCTGACATCTTTTCCAAAGTTCATTCTTCCCACCTGAGATAAGCCCAGGCTGCACACAGGTAGAAACCCTTAAAACAACAAGAAGAAAGAACATGTGAGTTGTACGCCACAAATATTAGGTTTCTTCCCATAACCCAATTAAAATTATCTGGAAAAAAAGCCAAAACAGTATAAGCGCAACCAGTCATCTATAGCACATCACCTCTTATGTATCTCCAAGAATCTAATCTCAAACATCATTTTGAAAAGGCAGGTCTCTAATAATCATCTCTTAATTCAGGAGCCAATTCACTTTAGGGAAATATAAGAAAGAACTTCAAGTATTCTGTCAATCATGACTTGATTAAGCTCTCTGCTAGCACTGGCAGTGTGTTATCAATTCTCATGGTTTTACCCAAGTCTTAGAGTACTCAATATTCCTTCCAAAAGTCCAGTAGTCACAGTATATTCGAAGAACCTCAAATATCACTTTGAAAGAATTAAGGTTCTTGTTTCCAAAATGGCAAAACAAAGTTAAAAATACACATCAACTTCATGTGGCAGTATAAAAAATAAAGATAAAAAACAGAAACTACACTTAATACCTTTTTAATTTTCATAGAAAAAATATAGTATTGGAAGTTGCAATATCATACAATTGAAATATCCTATAACTCATTCATAAGCTATAGCTCATGAAACTGATCTTCATATTTGTTTGCATCTGTTCTTTCATTGTTTCACTAGCACAAGGAATCCGCTTCTGTCCATTCAATGAAAAATGTTTGCACTTTTTAAATATTTTTTTCTCAGCATCAGAAGCTCCATATACATATATATGTATGTATGCGTATATAAACACACACACATCTATAGACAAGCTAATGATCAGCTATACACTGTGTGTATATATATTTTATATATGCACACAAACACACACATATATATATACACACACACACACACACACACACACACACACACATACATACATAAACTTCACTGCTACTGATCTTAATCTGTCCTCGTACATTTCTCGTACGGTCCTTGTATGTTATGAACTCGTATGGTTCTAAAATTTGTAAGAACAATTTACAACAAGATATACTGCCTAATAAAGTTACAGCTATACCAAGATATTCTGGGTCAACCACTCACTCACTCTGTACACAGAAAGAAGAAAAAAAAAAAAAAGAGAGAGAGAGAGAGAGAGAGAGAGAGAGAGAAGAGAAAGCCTCACTACATTAGAGGGAAGACACCACGCACAGCAGCAAGACAGAGCAATAACAGGAAGTTAAGAGCACACTGTATTATAGTACTCACCATCACCAACCTCAAAGTCCTTGAAAGCAAGCTCTGAACCTGAGTCATCAAGCAGAATTTCACCATTCAGAGTGAACATCATAGTGTGTTCATTCATGTCAACCATACATCCAACGACATCTCCTGCCAACCAGGAGCGGCCAAAATGCTCATTACCTTGATGCCATCGCTGTGCCTGAACGGGATTTCAAAGAATTTCAAATAATCGTAATGACAATGTATGTGTTCCTCTTCTTCTCATTTAACCTTGTAATCTAGAAATTCATTGCTTACAACCAAACTTTATTGTTTCTTCAAGTATAAATCTAACTATGTTGTATGTAAAATAAATGAAACTTCCTGTCATACTGCATCTTGGAAAGAACAGAATTGTTGTGGATATGATGAGCACCCTGAGCATCTGAGAGATTCCAGAGCAAAGATCATGATTAATGCTTTGTACGGCTGACCTTCAAGTCGAAGACTACAGGACTTTGGATGGATACCCTTAGCTGGGACCATGGAGTAGAATTCAGATAAATGAACATCTATTTATAATTATTATAATAGGCATAAAAGAAAGTAGTGTCAGCAACAAGAGCTATCCCATACATATATTTCATGAGAATTAGATTTGTACCCCCTGTACTCTTTCATAAAATCCTAAAAACAAATTTCATCTTCCTGCCTCTTCTGAAAGTTAAAACACTTGACCTTTTCTTCAATCAAGGAGAGAACCTGCCTAAATAAAAGAAAACAAACTAGCTTTGTGGATCAAGAACTAAAGGTCCAAAACTAGGATTCAGAAGGCAATCTACTACTCAGTTATTCCAGTAAAGACATAGAATTCAAAGAGTTAATGAATTTAATCAGAGATTTTATAAGAAACTGCCTTCCAGTTCTCTAAGGCATCTAAGATTAGGGGATTGGGAAAAGATGAAAATTTTCCAAGACTAGAAAAAAAAATGAAATTCTAAAAATATGAATAAGAAATAGCTGAGAAGCTTGACTGAACAGGAATAACCAGCAATCCTATTGATTTCTGTCAAGTATTGTAATAATAATACGGGAAATTAATTCCAGTGTCAGATACAACAACATATGGTAAACATTTTCATTAAGATATGAGTCATCAGCAGCCTTAATAGCAATTATAGTTTGGATAGCAGTTTCATGTGCCTTTGTACTAAAATCATGTATTTTAATGAATCATTTTGAATGTACTGTTATAAAAATCAGTGACTAAATGCTTTGTTTTCCTATACATTTTTACTGATGGATTTCAGTCTGTCATTGTTTCATATAGGGTGAAATTAGACCAAATACTGGGCTTATCATACTTCATTTATTCTAAACTATAAATATTTCCATGAAAACACAGGTATACTGATTTTACCTTTTGCATTCCTACAAAAACTTGTATCAAAGTTTGCATCAATTTATTACTGCTAATAATGTTAATCATATTCATTCCCTAATGATATTTCTCATACAGAAAACAGCAGATTAAAAATTTAAAGTGATTCAGAGTTAATCACAGCTCTGTCAGTGTTTTGAATTTGGTTATGACACTGAGTTTTTCAATCATTACATGCACTATACAAATGTTATGATGATATGAAAAGAATTATACAAATGTCAGAAACAGCTAGTTATTTTTTCAAGTTATATTGATCTATTTCTCAGATTGTGTTTTTCTCTCTTATTCCATTCAGATTCTAAAAGAGACAAACACTTTCATAAAACACAAATGAAAGAACAGCAAGCAATTAAGCCAAGGCAATGGCAGAGAGGATAAGGAGCAAAAGTAAATGTTTGCAGTCACTCATATTATTACAGAGAATTATATACAAACCTTAAAACCATCAAAAACAAAGGCTTCTTCATCTGAGCCAAGTTCCTGATCTGGCAGACAGCCTGGCCTGGTCCAGCCAACTCTCATGTCTCCTGCCGTGACCGCCTCAAACTCGAAGTACCACTTCCCAGTCTTCACTGCGTAAGTCTTTTCTGTGCGGAAGATCCTGAACTTTTCTATTATCCCCATGCACATGTCTAGTCTTGTTGCTGTGAGGTATTTAAAAGAAAAATTCTGTATTCAACCACTTACAAAATGAAAGCAATGAAAATCAAAGGCAATCCAAAAGCTGTGTTATTTAAAGCATGCTGAAAAACACTAGGAAGTAACAAAGTGGCACTTAGTAATGACTCCAAAGAACTAAAGACCTAATATCACATTAGTAAAGCAACCAAACATGATAATACCAAACATGATGATATCTAGAAGCACAAGGGAAAACAGCATGTTGATCACAGATTCATGTGGCAGAAATGATTGCCCACTCTTCTTCAAAACATGGCCTACAAATTCTCACATAGTATTGCTGTTGCAAGATGGAATTGAGAAAGACAAGTGAACTGAGCTCTTATATATTAAAAACAGACACCTGCCCCTCTGGAAAAAAAAAAAAAAAAAAGACTAAATCTCCTAACCACCATGAAAGGCAAATGTTTGTCTTTGAAAAAAGCTTCCTCCATTATGAGAAATTTTCCTTGTCTAGATGCTGTCATCAATTCACTTACTTTTCTCATTTATACCCTAAAAAGACAGATATCTTAAATAAGTCATTATTATTTTCATTAGAAATGCATTGCTATATTTATTGTTTACTATAATAAACAATGAAAAAAAAGAAAGGTTATAATTTAAATGCTTTTGTAGAACCAATAGAAAATGGAGGCAACTTAATTAATTCCTTCCATGAATTAAACACTGATTTTCCTACTCCATGAAAGAGTAATTATCTCAAAAAATTATCTCAAACACTTCAGTACTAGTAAAGTACATGAATATTACCAGTCAGGAGGCTACTTGGTGCCTTTGTGAGGGTCATTCCTAAAATCCTTTTAATATTTTTTATCCTATCCTTCCCAGTTTTCTTCAAAATTCTTGGTTAGCCCTTTGACAGGGCTCCTCGCTTATTCCTGTTCTGCCTTGCCATTACAGTACACAGTTTTAATCACTGAGCTGTATTTCATTACTTCGCACATTTTCTTTATATAACATCTTCCACTGAAATAGCTTGAAGTGCACACTATGAATTGAGCACTTAAAATACTTCCTCACTGCTCCTGACTCGGGCCTTTTATGACACAGCCCTACAACCTAGCTGTTTTGGACTTTTCTTTCCAAGAACTTACTATTAGCTCAAACCATGCAAGGTAACTAGAAATGATCAGATCACATTTTACACAGATGAAAATAATTTTAAAAAGCACAGGAAATGATGCTAAATCAAACTCTCAATCTTTCTTCTGTAAGCTATTCAACTATTATATTCCCTGATATTTTATAAGATTTTCTTGTCAATTAATCAAATCCTACAGGCCAGGGAGATCATTTTTTGACTCTTCCATTTTCCTCTTCCACTTTGCTTCATCCAGATTAGGAAAAAGAATACCTAAGGCACTTTGGATCTTACTCCACGGGTTCATAAGGTATTATGACCTGCTCAATCCATGAAAATTCAATATTCCATTCCAAATACAGTAATTCTCCCTTTCTTCTCCAAGTTCCTCACAAACTCAAATTCTGTTCTCCAAACTGCACAAAGTGTATCTACCTGTTTGCTGAGTAGACCAGGTTAAGACTCTATCCCTTTAATATCCACAGCCAAATCAAGGTCTTTTCTTGAGGAGCCTACACAAAATGCTCAAAATTCACTATCACTTCCCTTGCCTCCGAATCCTCGACTTTGGTCACACCATGCTCTGGGAAGTTCTTGGAAGCAACTCTAGACCCTTGGCCACAAAGTTCTTTAGCAATGGAATATTCTCTTTTTGCTGGTCTGTATAATTATACCAACCTTAGAAACCATGCTGATCTGTACCTTCAATACCACCTCTAAATGCAATTCCACAGTTATGCTAAAGATGAATGACCACAAGTCACAAGAACAAAGAATTAATTGTCTTTTTAGATTATAGGACTATCTAAATTTTAAGCAATTCCTAAATTACAGCTGCTACCGCTAACAACAACAATCATGTAGCATAAAAATCAAGCTGAGTTTTGTCAATGAGGGTTACAAGTAAAATTTATGAACTAATAAGCAAAACACCACTAGAGGGCTCTTAATACTTTAATAACAGCAAAGACTTTGGCTAATGAAAGGAAATCTTCACAATATTCTTTACATATCTAGAAAACTTGAGCAGCAAAATATAAATGCTTAAAATGAATACAAAATCTGTTGTTGAATACAGTGCCCCTCTCTGCTTGACCAGTTTGTGAGACGCTCCAGTCTCACTGCCTCTAAGAATTTTGGACAGTTGATGACAGCTTTCAGCTGTGAATACATTCTTTTCATTTCACCAGTAACTTCATATATAGAATCAGATCAAGGCTTCTCTACATGTGAAAAAAAAAA
Source organism: Nothocercus julius (assembly GCA_013398735.1). Taxonomy (NCBI): domain Eukaryota; kingdom Metazoa; phylum Chordata; class Aves; order Tinamiformes; family Tinamidae; genus Nothocercus; species Nothocercus julius. Next base: position 1,418,450 of record VZSV01000037.1, read on the forward strand.
AAAAGAAAGAAAAAAAAAAAGTGAATTTGTGAATTTTATAGCAGTACATTGCTATGAGCAGGCAGAGGCACACCGGTGAGGGGAGCCAGTCCCTGGTTTAGAGAGGTATAAATGAATCATGGGGATTAATGATTCAGTGAGATTTGCAGAGATTATGGAAAGCGTGGAATACAGAAAAATCGCAACACTGACACTAAATTAAACCGTCTTTTAAATTTTGAAATGCCTGGAGGCCAACAGACAAGAAAAGGGAACAACAAGGAAACTAAGATTAAAGGGAATAAAAGACCACAAAATGGAGAAAGGGCCTATTAGCCTTTGAGGCACTACATATTTTAGATATTTTATTGGACCAATAAATATTTAGATAGTTTTATTAGACTAATAAATCTTAGTGAATGGGAATATTCTAATCACTTCTTTTGAGGGGAAAAAGAATAATTAAGTACCATGATCCTGATCAGGAGCCTCTAGGTTGTAACCATAGCCAAGAAGGGTGCGGACTGCTTCCCGGAGACTGTCTTTGTTTGACTTCTTTGTCCGATCATCCAAAAGTGCATAAGGGACGAGGCGTGGATTTCGTCGATTTTTCACATCCTGCATAAATAAGGAAAATCGAAACAATTTTAGAAGACAAAGAATCATAGAATCCTTAAGGCTGGAAGGGACCTTTAGAGATCATCTAGTCCAACCCCCTTGCACACACATGCTTTGTCTTAAAAATAAAATTGTGCTACAGCAGCAGTATAAGAATTATGACTTACACTAAGTGAAATGATGTAATCATAAATACAGCAAGGATTCTAAGATGTTCTAATGTTCTTGAAATTAGTAATTAAACAGACTATAGTTAAAAAGCAAATAATGCAAAACAGGAAACAGCATAGTTTAAGCTCTATTTCGTTTCCATCAATAATCTGCTAAATTGGAATTCCATAGTATTTCACCCGTACAAGCAAGAACGAGATAAATACAATCAGTTCAGCTGAACAGTTCTTGAAAACAGAGAAAACAAGATCCCTTTTATGAAGAAGCTACCAAAGGACTTGGTACATGACTAAAGCTCAGACGTTGCCAAAGTACCAATATTATTATTATTTTTTAATTACAGAACAAATTGTATGAAGAACTATATAAAATGCTAATTGAAAGAATATTATAATACTCATAATACTAATGAATAAATGGATAATATATGACTTCCTATGTTAAGTACTCAAAACCATTATTTTCCAAAACCAAGGTAATTTTTTGATGAGGTTTGATGTTGAGGTTTGACCTTTGATGAAGGTTCTTAATGTCCTTCAGAATTTTTGTAATCAGTATTTAAATGTATCCTACCGAAATTAAACTGTTAGGCAAGACTTAAACTTTGTTCTTCAGTTTTATCAACACAACATTGATTGGATTTTCCCAAAGTGCAAGATTATCTTAATTGAAATAGTAAATGCTTAACTGGATTACTTAGGACTTGCAACATTTCTAGTGACAAACAGATTTGTTTGCTTATCTACATTTTCTTCTTTCATCCTGTAAGCACTTGTTGGCAGTGAGAGAAACCATAAAAGATTTGTCCCTATATTTCCTAATTGCTTGTTTCTTTGTTTTGCAATTAGAGGCTGGGCATATCAAAAAACACTTCCTGTTCTCTTGAATACAAACAGCAAAGTTGTTGAGACACTTTTATTATTGGTTGAACATAAAAAGAGAAAATAAGGCCTATTTTTAAAAGAAAACAGTGCCTACACTGAAAGTATCTTGTTTTGTTTATAGCATTGTCATTCTAAATTTCATGAACATATGAAGTTTTCATTCTACATAACTTTTGCAGACAGAAAAGAATTGCAGGTTCACTCTCACAAAGATTTGCAGGCATCTTCTATTTTCCTTTTAAAGCTTAGAGACACAACTATCTGCCCTCTGGCTCATTAGGGTGAGTAAACATTAAGGGTCAGTGACTAACTGGTGCTGGATGAAATCTGGTCCCATCAGTGAATTTCCTGCTAGAAAAATAAATATTACAGGACAGACATTACCTGTACGCTAAAAGGGTCATCAAAAAGATAAAAATAATGCATTGTTGGACACAGTAAATACTAGCCCAGTACTAGAGTCTTGTTAAACTCAGCGGGGAGTTACACCAGAACCAACATAAAGACCATATTGGGGGAATTCTCTCCACGCTTCTTTAAGCATAATAATATTCTGATGTGTGGTAGATGTTTCCAAAAACCATTTCCAAAACCGAATGGAAATATTACATGGTAGTAAATATTGTAAGGAGCTCTTTGGTGGAAAAATTTTCACATTCAGATCAAAAATGACATATTACGGGTTTAACTATTTATGTAGCAAGAAATACAGTTTCCTGTGAAAAACAGATGATGCATGCCCAAAAGGATATTATGTCTTCAAGAATATGCATCAGAAATTCAGAATAACAGTTATGTAACTTCTTATCCTCCATGTAGAATACAGTTACAATAATGCCCTGGTAACTGCCATAGCAACTAGCAATGTACACTAACATACTGGTAATCAGCTTATAACAACTGATGATAATGAAATAAAAGTACTTTTAAAAAATGTCTCAGGGCAAAGTTAGAATCACGAGTAATAAATGAATTCAAGTTTACAGAAATGTTTCCTTAGATCTAAGGAAATACTTTCCACCAAAACAAGAATATGCTGAAGTGTGAATAAGAATAGGAAGTCTTATTTTAAATAATTTTGTTCTTTTTTCTATTATTTGTCTATCTGTACTTTTGAAAGTTCTACTTATTGTTGAATTAAGAACTGATTATAAATCACTGCTATACTGATCATAAGTTTATTTACTTCTCTTTTGGACCTCTGTGATTTAAGTGTAGCTAATCAAGAGAATGATCCTATATAATGATTAAGGTTTGCATACATCTAATCAAGTCAATAACAAAAACAAAAAGATTAGCTGAGTGTCGTTACTGTTTTGTAGAGTATAAAAAGAAAGAAAATTCAGCCTAACCTGTTATTTTTTTTGTCAGATTTTTCCAAGTTCCACAGTCTATTACTTTGTTTTGTAATTACTTGTTCACCAAGCAACTTGAGAGAAAAAGAAAAGCAGATTTTTTTCCACAGGAAAAGAAATCTAAACTCTTTGACAAAGTTCTACAACTGGTTTGAGCTGGGTAGCACACATAGTTTATGTAAGTCTTTGTTTTTGACTTCAGACACATGAGACTATAGCATTTGATAAGGGTCTCTGAACTCTGATTGCTTCCTACTACGAGCAATTCCTACAGTGAGCAATGCCAGATCATGAAAAAGAGAAAAAAAAAAAGAAAAAAGAAAGTCCTTATACACCTTTGTCCTTACTTAATGAAATATCAACACCATAATCATCATTTAGAATTGAATGCAGAGTTATTTACTGGACATAAGAAAAGCATAACATAAGAAAGCAGAACAGTCATAGAAAATTATTATGTTATACAACATATACTCAGAAATTGCCGTACCACAGTAAACACGACAAAGAACTATATGAATAACACATGTCTATATATTTGTAGAGATACATGGATTTGAAATTGGCCAAAAAAAATGATAGTAATCAAATATAGTTCTTAAGAATAGGAAAAAAGAACTATGGAAAAAATATCCAAACACACAAATGAACATTTAAACGGCCTTATAAAATTTCCATTAGAAGTAACACTGCAGTTGCAAAGTAATTAAAAGAGGAAAGACATTGGAAGATGCAGAACTGCATATATTCATTCAGTGAGGATAATAAAAGTAAGAAAGAAACAAGAGAAGCATCTGCACTGTCTAGGGGAGCACAAAGTACCACAGCCAAATTGTACAAACAGCTCTGAAAGAAGACCCTATTAAGAGATATATAGTGTAAAAATGTTGTATCTTCAGAGGTAATTCAGCAATAAAATACAAATCCACATCTAAATGCAAAATGATAAAGAACAAAATAGTTTTCAGTGCTCTGAATACAAAACTGCTGGGGATTTCCCAAAGCTCTGAGAAGATCGGGAACAGCACAGATTATCAGAATATAAGGAATAAAAAGATATCAAAATGTATATGTATCAAAATATATGTGTACATACGTATATATGTCCATTTTCAGAACAAGTCACCTCTTTAAAGTGCAAAGGGTACTCTGCGAAGACCAGCTCTTGAGCAAATAGTGATTTAACTTTTTCTTTTTTTTCAATCTGAAAATAAGTGTGATCCTGATTTTAAAAGACCAAATTGTTTTTCACCTATCGTTTTGGGCCAAGGGAAAATCAATTGGTAATTGCTTTACAGTCCCAGAGAATTATTCTAGGATAGAAACTTCAGAGCATCTTAAAATGATGCTTTATGAAGCAGATGAAAGAATATTTTAGGAGGTTGATTTTAACTGATTGTTAAAGCTTTTTTTTTTTTTTTTTTTTTTTCTCCCAGTATAAATTAGGTTTCTGACTGTTAGGTTCTTCTGCCACAACACACAACCCCACATGAAGAGAAAGGCTCTTTTGGCCAAGCTAGCTGCACATGACTCAATACATATAATCAAAATCTGAAAATCAGAATCACTGGATGTGATCCCATAATCAATGGGTTGACTTTAAAATCATGTATTCAGAAAGTGGGAGGAGGTGGCTAATGTATTTGAAATTCTTTTCATTTTCTTTCTAATGACAGAGTTAATTTTATTCCACTTTCTGTCCCTTCTTATTTGTACAAATTTTGAGATTCTTACATATACACAACAGCACAGTACTTTCAAAGTTGGCTAGTATTTTAAGTTTATGGAGAAACTTGTGTTAGTTGTGAACAGTTTCCATTTAATTGTGAAGATTTAGTCATAAATGCATCCTTTTAACCTGCAAGGCAATTTTTCGATCAGTCCAGAATAGAAAAAAATCTTTTAAAATAAGGTTTAGGGGGTTCAAGTATTGACCATAATACAAAAAAAAAAAAAAAAAAAAACTCTTTCTTAGTACAAATGTGAATATTTTAAACTGATTTACACCAAGGATATGTAGCACCTTTGCCTGGATCAATCTATTTTATCTACCTTGGATCATTTACTATCTTCCCAGTTCTGAGAAGACCAGCCTGAAGGCAACCACACTCTCCCTTAAAGAGACACTGTCAAGTATCATAATGGTTTCATGCTTGTTTTTCACTTACCATTGCCAATACCTTCTTAAAAGGGGAAGTATGTACATTCACTAGCTTTTTTGTAACTCCTACTCCTTTCATGGAGCGACAAGCTACTGTGGCTCTGCCTGACTTAAAACACTTGCATGTGACCAGTGTCATCACAGCTGTCAGCACAGTTCTGGGAAGAGGAGTTATTAGTTAGCTTGTGCTGGCTCTGCTGGCTGGCTGGCTCTGCAGCACCAGAACAAAAACACTGTACACAGTCATGTCTAAACAGCAGCTATCACTTATTAAAAAACATCCTGATAAGCAGTGGTGGATTCAGAGGTAACAAAAATGCAGATCTTGCAAGGCATATTCCCCACTAGATTATAACAGGAAAAGCTGAGTTATACATAACCTACTTGACAGTATCCCTTTAATTTTTTGTATTGTATAGTCAGAAAATGATGAGGCACTCATGATGGAACAGACCAACTAGATCATCTAATCCATCCTGCAGCCACTTCATAATTGCAGTTTAATGTATCTTTTCCAGTGATTAGTTCAATCTTCCAATTTCTGTGATCTTCCTTCCTTTAGGAAACTATCTCACAGCTCTCTCTTCAGTATTATAACACAGACCATCATGTCATCTTATATAGTAACATGTCCCAGTAATATGATGAGATGACAAAACAAAGCGATTTTTTGAGACAAGCAGAAGCATATAGTAGTGTGGATAACAGCTAGCAGCTTCCCATATCATATGTATGGTCATGTAAATGAAAAGCATCCTGTACCGCACCCAGAAAGAAGCACCTTGCTATTATGCTCTCCTCTTTTGACTTTTCATGAACTGTATTTGTTATCTGCACATTGTAGGTACTTTTGGAATTCAGTTCTCTCTTATATCCCCAAAAAAATAAACACAATTGTTTGAAAAGAGAAAAATATAATTCAGTTAAGAACAAATCAACACCAATATCCAACACATGGCTTCGGCAGGACATGCCAGCGCTGAGAAAGCTTTCAAGGAGACCATCTAGTTGCTTAGCTGTAAAGAAGGCTACTGTAATTAGTCTGCAAAGTTTAAGAGGGTAAAGAACACTGTTAATCTTGGTGATCTGATTCCTGAAGCTCATAAATAACCCTGAGCTCTGAAATCACCCTGAGGACTCTGAAAGCATAGCTATGACACTGCTCACCACTGCATTACATCCATAGGAGTGGCGCCCCATTCAGCACACAGATGTCTTCAGTCAACTTTAACAAAAGAGATCCAATATGATATTTGAATATTTACATCGGAAATATCCAAAACTGTAGACCTGAAATCTTGATTCAGTAGCTTTCCAACCCCAAATGTGCCCAACTTCACAAGCTCTTAAGCTTTACATCTCCAGGTTTCTCTTTGCCTGCTCGTAGCAGTCTTCATCTTGGTGGGGATGAACAGTTCAATATTATACCTAAGTCCAGGGAAGATTCAGAGTGGAGGTGTTTCTCTAAGGCTTTTTCAGGGTTCAACCTGACATTTGGAGCCTGATACATACTGACTGCTTAAAGAAAACCTAACTAGGGGCTAATGGGAGCTAATATTTTATTTAAAATCTGAACAGCTATATGTGATAGTGACGCTCTCTTTATATAACAACTTGTCTCCGGACATCAAAAGTTACCCACTTTCCCCCAGCACAGCACAGAGAGCAGAGGTGCCTAAGAAAGACCTCAGGTTCCTCTGGCATTAAGCTGCAGTATCTAATTTTAGGTGCTCACATGCCTTACTGGATTTGTTTAGTCAAACGACATTTTTCACTAAAATTGTGCCTAAAGCAGCTCCACTACATTTCAGGAAATATAATAAAACTAATGATTGATTACTACTACATCTAATCTCTTCAAAAGTAAAACCCTCGGCATCTACATCCAAAGATACATGAAGACACTGCAAAAAAACATGCTGCTTGAATTTAACGAGAAATTTGTTCTAGTTTGTTTTGTAATTGGAATGAGTTTACCTTGCTACGTCTTTCACTGATGATCTCCAACCCAGTAACACTGAAAAGTCTTTGCTGGCATCACCTAGCTGCTTTTCTCACTTAATACCTCACCAATTCAGGAAGCATAAAATGTAGCTGCAAACACACCGTGGTAAATATAGCAATAATATGATCGGCAAATACAATCTTTTAAAGATATTCAGATGTACAGAATATGTTAACCCAGCCTCTAGATCTAAGAAACCTTATTCACTGCATATGAGTGGTGGGTTTAAATTTTCCCAGTATTAGTTAGAAATATAATTAGAAAACCAGCATTTGGTTCCAATAACTTTTTATTAACCAAACAGTAAATTTGATTTGTCTAACTGCATTTAATTTGCAGATAAATCAGTTCTTCTACCAAAGCCATAATTATTTCTCAATTTTCATTCATTTTCAATCCTCTGATTAACAAGGCCCTGCACTGAAAGTCTGGCGTCTCATAGAAGAAATATTAGGGGAGGCTTAGCATATATTATTGCATGTATTCTTTAATATACCAGAAATATTTCCATTGAGAATTTAGAGATAGGCTCTAATTCTAGATGTGAATTGTGTACAACCACCACAAACACAGGAATGAAACAGTGGGTCCAAAATAAATTAATCTGCTCTCCCTACCTCTCAAAAGAGAAGTATCTTCCCAACACTTCTCATGACTAATACTCTTCTGGAAATATTAAAAATACTTTAAAGGCTCATCTTTTTCTTACTTAAAGATGCAACACCAGGGCTAAATTTAATCCTCTTGTAAGCAGTTCTACAAAATTGTATTATTTTCAGTGTCTATACAGTAGGATATATTATATTATAAACATTCCTGTCTACAAACATAAAAATTGATTCATAGTCTGCCCAGATCCAAATAGAGAACATAAGTTTCTGAAATAGTTCACCGAAGTACCAAAGTAGAGAGCTTTATAGTAAAAAAATTACAATGGACAGCACTGAAAACACTATGTGTTTTCAAAAACACATTTTGTCACGTAAAGTACATTTTGGGTAATGTAATGAGTTTAAGTGACTAACAAAATATATACAAAACTATTTTTATGCAAAAGCTCTGCAAATAGAATAAGTTTTGTTTTAGCAAAAAAGCAAAATTTGAAATGTGTTGAACTGAAATGTATTACTTGAATTTTTAACAAAAATAAAAACATTGTTTGTAAGCAGGAAACCATATGTACCTACAAAGCAACTTCCTCACTTTTTCAAAAATAATGATCTTTTATGCCTCGCACAAACCCATGAAAATACACTTCCCCCCTGCCCCGAGGGTGAACTTTGCTAGAATTTCACTGTGAAATGTTACTGAATATTTGTTAACAGAAATGAAGATATTTTTCCATACTTAAAATAACTGCAAAAGCAGAATATGATGGCTCACAGAAAATTGCTATAGTAGCTGTCTTAAAATAAAAAAAAACATAAATCAGGTTTACAGTATATCCATTGGTTACATTTTTTTTGTTTTAAGAAAGAAACGGAGACCTGGAGTTTTGTGGTTGAAAATCCACCATGCTTATTTTTTACTGCCCTCCACACACTGTGGCAGGCATCAAAAGCACTGCTATTCACTGAAATAAAACGCTCAAGTAGGAAGGGAACTTGGAGACTTACCTATTCACAGTTGGAAGTGACCTCTGCCAGAACCAAAACATGTTAGCAAATTGAGTACCAGAAGTTTACACTCTGATTTTCCTGAATAAACAAAATTATTCAATTTCCAGGACTGCAAACGTTTAAACAATTATTCTACTGAAAGTCAATGTTTACATTTCCTAAGATACCAGAGGATATTAGCTTTCCAGGCACTTCCTGCAAATAGCATGCAATTTTCTCACCCTGGAGTTTAGATAGCATATGAAAATGTACTAACAATATTTTAATACTACTTGAAAAAGAGGAGTCCCATATTGCTAGAAGACTTAGCTGAAGGATTGTTTTAATTAAATATTTCGTCCTCTTGACTGGCCGACTAACATTCATTTTACACATTCATAATCCTCATTTAACTGTGACTGCAGTTAGCACTTACCTGCTGGATACCATACGTCCAGCCTTGCCTGATACGGTCTCTTGCCCATACGTTGTGAGCATTCTCTGCAAGCTTATCCACCATGGCCTCTTGAGAAGGGGTCAGTTTGATAAAACTCAGATCCATGGGAGCAGGCTTATATCCACTTGACAACTGGTAACTGTCAAAAAAAACCCACAGAATTTGCAATTACTTTTCAGTAAGAAAATTTTAATACAAATTGCAATGGAAGCCATTTACAAACATACATGTACGTAACATGTTTATACAAATAATATGTCTTTGGACAGAAAGAAAAATAATGCACTGACACACATCTTTGCTTCAAGCTAATTGTATCTGAATGGGACAAAGTAGCTGGTAACAGAAGTGATCCAAAATGATCTGAAATAAAAATGTTTTAGAAGCATCTTAATATTTTCACAAATTTAGAGCAGCAGATATAGATTAATATGTTATCTATTTAAATACTTATATAAACACTGTTGTTATTACCTTTGAATGCTTGCAATAATATTTTCTTCCTGTTACAGACGGGGATGTGAGAAACAGAATAAGCCTCGTACAGAACAAGCTTACTCAAGACCATGTATGAAGTTTACCTAATATACTTTTCTCTTTATAATACTTCATTTCTTAGCTATCCTTCAAGCCTTAGGGTAAATGTTCTACATAGTTTAAAATGTAAGCATTATTTCAGAATAGAGACAATTTTCTCACTATTATTACCAATCCTAAGAATAAAGCATTATCTATTTTCATGAAGATGTTCCTACAAAATTCTAGTTATTTCCCACTTTGCTTATGATGAAGCTTTCTTCAGGAACAGATGCAATGCGTATGGCAATGGATGAAGCGCAGGACAGTTTACTCCCAAACTAAAGTCACTCCGCCGCCCCAATGGAATTTAGCAGTTTAAATTATCCCTAGCGCCAAAGTCTATGTAATGGCCCCATCTGACTATGGGAGACTTGCTCAGCTCTTGTCTCCAGATGGGAGGGGATGCACCAACTTTTGAATAAGTACTTGTTAAAACAGCAGCAATAACATTAATAATAACAAATCAAATTCATTGTTTAGCAATTGACTTTTGTTACCATTAAAATTTTCAAAACAAAAAGATTCTGACATATAGATCTGATTACAAATCTTTGATTCTTCACAATCTGGTTATACATAAAAATAGGAGAAAACATTCAATTTGTATTAATTGAGGATGACCTAGCAAAAACAACTGAACAATCATTCTATTCCAATATCCTCCTTAATCCATGGATGAGAATAGACCAAAAACATTTAGAAAAATTATTAAAATATCCCTACAATACTGCAAAGAATGCTTCACATAGCTTTGGGTAATAATTAATGTCTTAAAAGGTACCTGATTTTATTTATTGATTTTCACTCATGTCATTTTATATATGAATACACTGCTCTACAAATGGAATACACTGCTCTACAAATGTCATCATTACAGTAAGTGACCTACCTAATATTAGTTCACAAATTTGGCTTTTTGGACTCATTCAACTCACAGATCCTTAAGCTAAACAAAAAATCTAAAGGTACCAGGGCAAATCAGCCATCTCTTTAAACTTATACTTTGTCCAAATAGTCTTATATCCTGGAGGTTACTTCAATATTTAACTCATCCCCAAAGTTTTTGGCTGCTTAGTTCCAACCTCTTAATTGCAGTAATCAATTTGATGATAATAAGTGAATCTGCTAGTTGCTGACATTTTTCTCCACAATAAAGACAACCTACTTCAATTTCAGATAATGACATCAGTGAGATAATTAAACTTCTGAAGTTATACTCTGCAACATAGACATGCAGTATAATCACATCTGTCAGGGTTACTGGTACGAGTCATTAACCTGTTTTATCTGCAGTATTGTCTCTCCATCTTATCAGTTTTAGTATCAGGTTTTTTTAGGGTTCAGTAAACTTAATTAAGTTCAAGTTTTTTGCAGATTCAAACTCAATTTTTAAACTGCTTTTCACCAGATATCAGCTAACTGCGTAGGCAGAAAAGGAAGGGACAGTTTATTCAATAATCTAAAAGCTCTGGCAGTTTACCAGGATAAAACTTCCTAGTAAATCAGAATTTCCATCAGCAAAAGTTATTTTTGCAGTACACACTAGTTACTTGCTCAAATTGGTACAGAAACACTTCTTTGCTGGGTGGTGCTATATTAGAAAAGGCAAATTTCTGTCAGTTAGAAATATGCTTCTACCAATAACCAATGTGGCTGTGACGCCAAAACTCTGAAGGATAGACAGAAATACAAAATTTTTGTCTTAATATTTTACAGTCTCAACCGTTAAAAATAAGACATCATGAAAGAAAAAAAAGCAAAGACTTAAGAAGACAGACAGAGTAAAATTGCTTGGAAAGTACAGAAGACGATCTAATTACATTAAATTTATGCCTGCTGCTTTGTTTTTTTAAAATACTATCAAGCTTTTATGTCAAGCAATTATGAGAACTGTTAATAAATTATTGCAGGAAAGTTGATCAAGTGTTTGGATATTCATCTATATCACGTACAGCAACAGAAATACCCAAAACACACAACACGTGTCATCTCTTCTCCTATCAGAATTTTACCTTTTTAAACACTACATCCTGTAACATGAGCAATCGTTTGAAAACAGAGATCTTTAATAAAGATATCCTACATTCTGAATTAATTTATAAGCAGCATTAATAGCAGAAAGAAAAACCCAAGTATAGTATAACACATTTATGCTCAAATAAATTTTAATAACATATGCTTACATACAATTTATGCAAAATTTCAAAAGTTAGCAAAATGAATGTATATTAGCCAAAGAAATCAGCAGCCTGACAACTGCAACAATTACAACTCATTACTGCCTTTGGTAATCAATTTCGTTTTCTTAGGTTAAATTCATCACTTAATCTAACATAATTTAACATCACAATAAATTGTCCAGAGAGGCTGATATTTATCAGTGTTTCTTGTGTAAACTAATTAATGGCCATTAAGGGGGAGTCACCCTTTTAACATTTTTCCCAGTAGAAGCTCCAGACCAGAGATGCAAATGAAATAGAGAAAAATAAAGATTCTGTTCCTATCACTAGAAGAATGTAATACATTCTGTTTACAAGAAAGTTAGCCATCAAAAAAGGTCATTCTAGATATTTTTTTTTTTTATTAATGCCAATTTAAATAATATTCTTTTTCCTGTCTCATTGTTTGTTGGTACAGGTTTCATTATTCTCTCAAATTGGTCCCCTAAATCCGAGCTGAAGCTCAATTTATTTGTTCCCCAGCATCCCAGGCACTATTGGATCCTCTGACACTGCCATCTGGAACACTGGACATATGAACACAAAGGCCCTGCATGGATCAGGTATTTGCCAAACTATGGAGAAAGTTCATTCGCAGCTATTTGGCAATCCATATAAAACTAAGAAGAAATGACTAAGTTGGAAAAATGATCGACTTATTTTCACAGTGCAGATGTCTGCTCACATGTCTCAAATTCAGCAGTTCAGAGAACAGATACTCCATGAACATAAGGCAAAAGTAATATTTCAGATTCTCACAAGACTCTGTCCAAATTATTCATGAAGATTTTTATACTGGTCTAGGTATAAACTTTAAAACCAAGGGTTCAAATGTACATTGGGCTTTATTACTTGCCTACATATGTCTATTACCAAGTACAGTTTCATAATTTTTCAATTGTATTCACGCTCTCAAACTCTTTAATTTCTAACAGGAGGGCACACTGGTCCTGAGAAAGTAGCAAGGGGACTTCCTGTGTGCAATAAAAGCTGATCTCAGAGCTGCAATAGTAGAGTGCACAATACCAGCCTGAGCATCACTAAAACTCTTGATCCCACAGGGAAAATGTCAAGAAGCTGTACTAGTCCTCACTGGTTCAAGTCACTGTATGTTCATTCTAGGACTTTCGAAAGGCCCTTTAAATATTAGCAGAACAGTAAAATACATTGACAAATTTGCTATAAAAAAATGCAAAGAACGTGTAAAATCTTTAAAAAGTATCTGCAGTACACTTTTTCATTTCATTTCATTTCATTTCATTTCATTTCATTTCATTTCATTTCATTTCAAAAGAGTTTTGAAATGATCAAGTGTTTGTCAGGAATTCCAATGAATCACATAAAATTTTAACTTTGCATATCAGATGGTAAATATGTAACGAAATGGCACGTTTGTAGGCATGTGAAAGTTTCTAAAAACTCAGACCTATATGCAAGTATCAATAAAGCTAGAAATATAATACAGAATCATTAAAAACACATTTTACTTAACTCATATTGCCTAACGACAACAACAAAAATATGAATTTCAGCTTACTTCTTTGGAAGTTTCATTTTTTTCACTTTTTCTTCAGCATGTTCATCAGCAATTCCAACATGGCTGCCTAATGCTAGCAGGGTTCTAGAACAGAGAAATAGGTCATCAATGACTGTCAAGAGATCTATATTCAGAGTTTTCAGATGATATATAAATGACACCGCATTAAAAAAAAAAAATCTATGGGAATAACAACATAACTTGTATTATAATATGGAAAGGTATCTTTTTGTACATACAGCATATTTATTGAATGTTAAAAAAAATACAAGATGTTCTTAAATCGTCTTTCACTAAATGAGTGAAAAACTTAAAGAAGTATCTTACAGTTCAGCTATTTGATCTCTGTGAGACATCAGTTCAAAGAGTCCCTTCTCTTAACATATATTTAGAGCAATAAATGAATTGTACAGAAATATTGGTCAAAGATATTCTAACGAAGATTCCTTAAAGTGAGAAAAGAAGGCACCATATTCCATCTTAAGGGGGAAATACGCTATCAAAATGTATGTAACAAAGTAAATTGATTCTGAGAAATGATTTTGTCATGTTTTTCATAAATTTTTTAAAAGTCATTTTTATTTTTTATTCTTTTAGCATTTACAGATGTCTTCATAACAGTGGTAACTATTTCCTCTCCAGCTTACTCTTAGATATAATGTAGGAGGAACTACCTGTTCACATCTTTAGCATGAAGCCAATGTGTTTTGTTTTGGTTTGCATTTTTTTCTCCTCACAGTGAAATCTGTCTTAACTATTAACAATCTATACGTGGTACCACTGCTTTATGCCAAAATCCTTTTATGTCATTTTGTTTACTCCGAAGATGATGAAAGGAGAAAAAGCAAAATATGTCACTTTTCATTCTTAGAATGTTTGCCTGTGAACAGGCTAGAACATGTTAATAGGTTTTTGATTACCTCAAACCTCTTCCTTACAGTCACAGTATCTAACGGCATAAATCTTTAATCTCATTCATCTCCAGGTGTTGATCTATTACAAATCAATTATTTGTTTTTGCATTTACTTTCAATATTGGTTACTTCCTGCAACCCAGATGCATCACTAAAATATTGACAAGAAAATGAAAATAAATCCTGGACAAAAATAATGGATCACTCTGGCTCTAAAAGGAGGCCAAGCTACAGTGTCCTCGGAATATCCTACTGTCTTCACAGTCTCTGGGAGAAAACGTAGGACAGAGAAAANAAAAAAAAAAAAAAAAAAAAAAAGACATAAATGCATAAATGTAAATGTAAAATGTAAATATAAAAATATCACAGACATCATAGCCCAAGGGCCGAGAAGTGAAATGTACAGGCAGACTGAAATTATGAAACACAAGTCAGAGAATGGAAACCAATTCGCTACTCTCCCCCTTTGCTATCCATCTTTTTGAATGTAGTGCTGCTTAAAAGTTTTAATAACTCACTTCTCAGTTTAGTATATTCTTTTTGTTGTCCTAACCCACATTTCTGTTATTGAATATATAAGAAAAGAAAGCACTTTTTATACACAAAATTTGTTTTCTCCAACTTTGTCTCCCAGGACCTCTTAGTTTTCTTACAGTTTAACCAATGCAAACTATCTCACATCTGAGAATGAAATATTACTGACTGAAGTTATTAAATTTGGAGTCAATATCTCAGGGTGATGTATATGCCTTTGTTTGAAATGGATTATGCAAGAGAAATCAGAAGTGTGAACTTTGGTCTCCAGTCCCAATTTTCCCACCATTTAAGAAAGCTAGAAAACAGGGGTTTGGTTTGTTCTTTTCTCTAATAAAAACAATAGACTCCAGCAACTTCTCCAGTAGCTCCATGTCTCCCTTGCATTGGGGAGTCCAGACCCGGACATAGTGCTCCATGTACCCAGGATACCATCGACCTCCTTGGTCACAAGGGTTCATGCTGGCGCATGGTGAACATCTTGTCCCACAGGATGCCCGGGTCCTTCTCTGTGGAGCTGCTTTTCAGCAGGTCAACCCCTAACATCATATACTTCAAGGAGATTCTTAAAAGTATATTTTTAGTTTGGGATACATGAGGTAAAGAATATGGTTACACCCTCTTAACCCCAATTTTAGATTAGGTGGTACAAATTAAATTCCAGGAAATCAATCTACGATGTTTTCCTTATGCAATACACATTATTTGCTAAGAATATTCCACGCAGCTAAATTTAATTGGCACAAGCCATACCTAAATCCTATCTAGCTCTCCCATCTATCACCAGCATAAGCAAGAGAACATATCTAAGAGCAAAACACAGGATAGAGGAACTGACTTCCACTAACTAATTTTTTTGTACTGTAAATAATCTTAAAACAGGAATTCGAACCTTATATTATCCTATATTATCAAGACAGAGCAACACAAATGAGAGACAAAGGAGAATAAAAAGGCAACTGGGGCCTGGGAATCATGCTTTAATCACTTCTCCATTCACCTCTCAAGCAGATTCATCAGTGCTAGTGGGACCTGAAAGAGCCCTGAAGTACTTAAGAGCTAGAGAAGAAAACTAGCAGCTGAATGTAGCCTTCAGCATAATGCTGATACATATAATTATCACATACATAGCTCAGTAAATACATAGAAATGGGAGAGTCAGTCACAGAAATATAAACGAAACAGAATAAAAGACCAACCTGTAAAATAAATCTAAAAATGGACAGAACCAGTATCAATGTGCAAGCATATTTAAATCCTATGAAATTTTCAGTGGTAACTTATTCCTGCATCTTGACATTTCATAAAGTTTATCAGTCATATATTATCACTCACTATTATCACTCATAATAGTGTTCAGTCATGCTGAAAAATATATGCAGTAATGAAAGAAATGTTGTGCCAGATAATATGACTCAGAAATTTCTTGTTTTCTGCCTCTTTTATCTAATAGAGCTGGCAGCAAAATTGGCAACAAACTAACAGAGAAACCCGGTTACAGTAAGGAGGTATACTTGTCATCTTGCAACTACTTCAAGAATCCAGTAAGTAGTTCAACACGAAATGTAAAGAATTTAGTATTTGGTAGGTAGGTAATTACAGGAAGATTTTTTTTGTTTCCATCTTCTTCCTTCTCATCCACTGAAGTAGATTTGTAATACCAAGTAAAGAACTAGTCAAAATAGTTTACTAGTTCAAGTTATCATTGCATTCATTAACCAGAATGGATTAACCCATTCACTTCTCACTTCAGAAATGAGAAGTTTGACATTCTCATTCTAGTCCCCAAATACTCAATGATGCAAAATTAGAACTGCATACAAGGATCAATAGAAGAACAAAATGGAAACTGAGCTCAGTAAGCATATGAACTTCAAAATTCAGAGAAAGACTTCATGCTTTACGGCTTTCCAGAAAAGCACAATCACACACATTAAGTCATCCTTTGTCAATACTGAGAATAGAGAAAAGTAACTATATTTCAAAAAGAATAGTGACAGGAGAACCACATATACTTCTGGGGCACAGCATCTATCAGACTGAGAAATAAATTTTAGCATATTGGCAATGCAGTGCTACATATGGAAGAAATTATTTAAGTAGATTTCCATCATATTTGCAGCAGAGTAAGAACACACCTGCTTGATTGACAGTGCTAAGTTGAGGAATTGTGTTTCTGTAAGTCAGATAACTAGATTGCTTGTACACACCCATTAATGTCCCACTGAAATTTTATAACATACGAGTTGGAGAGCTTCCACAACTTTCACATATATAATTTTTCATCCACAAAGAGGAGAGAAAACCCAGTCCTGTTTTGTGGAAACTAGTACTGGTGACACAGAAATAGCAGCAAAAGGCCCTGAAATAAAGCTCATTATTAAACATATCCAAAAAATATCTGTTGTCAAATTATGCTTTTTCAATAATTAAACCAATATTAAAAAAAAAAAAAAGTGTTTGTTCAAAGTCTCAGTCTAGGTTAGATGACAACAATGCCCCACTTGCCATTTCATAACAGGCATTACCATCACTGCAAATATTCATGGAGAAAAGATTCATTGTAAGCTTTAAAATTTCTAGGAACTTACTTGAGCGTTTCAAGTGACATTTGTAAGTTATAATTTCTTTCTTGCTCTGGCAATTTTGAGAACTCCACTAAGCACGGATGTTGTCTTTTGTTGTCATCTCTAACCTGAAAAAAAGAATAAATTTTAAATTGTAAATTGTAAAACATATATATATAAGTGTCTTAAAGAAGACTAGTTGAAATTTTAAAACAAATCAAACACTAACTACTTAAGGCTGATCCTGTCAGCATTACTCAAACCGAACAGCAATTCAGTTAAAAAAAAAAAAAAAAAAAAAAAATCTATTCTCGGAGTAAAATCATTCTGTGTTGGTGAGGCAGAATTTGCAGTTGCAAATAAAAGGGTTCTAAAGTGGAATATATGAGAATTTATATATTTTATTACATGTATGTTCACAAAAATGTACAAAGTCAATGTTGTGTTTTGACACATGTCCATAAAATAATTTAATTTAGAGGTTGTTTGCAATTTATCTTTAACATTGTACTTGAAAAAATATGCCTCTAATTTGTATAAGAACACTGATATGAATATTACCCAAAGAAAGTAATGATATTCAGAATTAAGAATAAATCTATCCTCTCCTTTAATTCAGCAAATATTTGTGTTTCTTAAAATGATGGCAGTGGCATATAAGCAGAAAAAAAATGTTAAACAGTCACGAATCATAAATTTACCTGCACTGCAGTGAAATCAGAGTCATAAAGACACTAATTAACATTATCTTACATATACACTTAAGATCATGATTTGTAAAAATATAAATAAATAATATATATAGCTTTAGTTTCATGCAGTTCATAATTAGGAAGGGATGACTGAGTATCCACAGCTCTCAGCTTTGAAACTTTAACTTACTCAGTCAACAAAATCTATAAGAATTGTCTTGTTAGAGGACTTGATTAGTAAAATATTGTTTTGAAAAATAAAATAAATCCCAGCATATTTTTCCCCTGACAGGACACGCAGAGTTGTTACTCGCTTGACACCTGACAAATAACAGCTGTGCCACTGAAGACATTACAACCGCCACAGCTTCTGAGGGAGGCAGCCAGCCAAGACGATGCTGAGAGTTAATGTGTTTTGCTCCACCACGTGCAAACTGGGGAGCACTTCAGCAATTCCACCCACAGTGTGGAGGGTAGTGAAGCACAATTCAGTGGAGGGGAGAACATGACAAGCCTAAACACTTGCTTCTCTTCAAGAGACCCTGAGGAGAGGTCCACCGAGCAGAGACTCCTGCTCATGAAGCAGCTTGAAAAGCTCTGTCGACACAAATATACTGGATCTGCACTACCAAAGCATCTTTTCCTTATTAATCTTTAAAGCTGTAAAGTGAAAGTTGTTGCAAAACTAACATTAACTATGACTTTTGATGAATCAGATAATATTGCTGGAAAACACAAGGTTAACATTTGAAGTTAATAAGCAAAATAGATACACTTTTTCAAAATAATCATTTGTACTCATTTAGTGAATATAAGATGGCTTTTAAATTATATTAACTCAAAAAAAAAAACAAAGGCAGAATTTTCAATGATATGGTACCATCAAACAAGGTACAATGTTCTCAATAGCTTCCGCTGATCTGCAATTCCTATAAAGAATCGGAGCTGATGTTTAAAAACTAAGAAGAAACTATTGACTTTCTAAGAAGAAAGTCTATGGTTTAAAAACTGGCATAAAAATTATGGCTTTCAAAAAAGTAATCCATCACACTTAAACTAATTGCTTGACCTGCATATTACATCACGTAGAGGATTTGGGGGGGGAGGGGGATATTTTAATACAAATGTCTTAAAATGGAAAAGTTGAAGCATTATGCCAATAAATCCAAATGCAATATCCAAGATTATACTTAAAAAACCTGTATCATAACATGGGTGCATAAACAACGTGTGTTAGAGAAAAGAAAGAAAAAATGGACACCTGCACACCTTGGACTATGGATAAAGTTTCTCTAACTTCAAGTGCTGAGTGTTAGTCACACATGTGTACCCACAGAGTGAATAAGAACATGGATCACTGAAAATTGAAATTTAATTTTTATTTATCAGCTTGTATTTGTATCAGTTTTGTGCTACACTGATAACTAAACAGGATGGCCCTATTCAATCTCGGTGTTTTAACACCATCAAATAGTAAGACAATTCACATTGCTCTATAACATATCTGAGTAATATATTTTCACTTTTCTAACTGCATAGTAATTATCCAGTTGAACAGCAGACAGTTGCTCATTAATTGGATTGCAAAATATTCACAATCTCCAGGGAATCTTTCTCTGCATTTCATGGTATTTATGTTCCTTGGAGAGGCAATACTAACAATTTAACTGTCAATGGACTCCATCAAGATCATTAGCAGCTAAGAAGAGAAATGTTTATAAACTGACACAGAAAAGGTTTATTTTCAGATTTGTTTTCCAGACTTGTAGTAACATGTACTAATAAGAATTCGGGATAGTCTCCAATAAGAAGGACCACTCTAGTTCTCATTAGAACTAGTTTAAATCTTAAACTTTAGATTTTTTTCTCATATTTCCAACATTAATTATATTTCCACAGGTAATTCTATTTCAGTCTACAACTATAATATATAACATTCCTATCACATACTCAACTTTTCTAGCTTGCCTTCCACCCTTTTTTGAGCACAATATAAAATCTACTGCCTTACTAATATTATATACATGGCAGAACATATGAATTCTTAACTTTTGCAGCTGGTTTTAAATGTATAGCAAAGACTAAGATAAATTAATATATGCAGATGCATTTCATGCATACCAAGTTGGGCAACTATACACTTCTCATATTTGGGTTTCTAATGAATCAGCTAACAAAATTACTCAAAATATGCTCTAGCTTTATTATTTTATTTGGCTATTTTGTTTTGTTACAAGTATAAATTCAGTAGTAGAAGTGCATGCATACTAGAAGATACTAAGCACTAATCTGATACAGTATGTATCTAGGAAGGAATATAAAATACAATGAATAGCAGATTTCTGGAATAATCTGAGGAGACATTTGAACCGAAAGAATATCTGCCTTCCAGTTTATTTGCTGGATTTTTCATGACACAAATTTTTAAAGCTGAAAGAACACCACTTCTTCAGAAGGGCTACATGTAATGCACTACAGTCAGAGAATGAAGGATGAACAACTTAAAAGATTTAGCACCTGGCTACATTCTGAATATAATAAATGTTTAACTCTATCCTTCTTATATAATTGCTTAAAAAAAAAATAATGTTCAAGGATACAACTAGATTCTTGATGGTACGTAATTGTACCCTAAAAATACTTGCAGATTACTTCACAGCTGGTATGATTATCTCACAGTTAGCATTTTTTTTATTTGAGCTGGTAAGAAAGGCAACAAAGGCTACTCTGTTAATCAACTATTTCAAAGTCCTGTAGTATCCTATTCTCAATATAATATCTATACACCGTTGTTACACTAAATATGTAGTCTAAATTCCTCAGAAGACCAAAACTGTTTATTAACACAAATATATATATATGTTTCTTTATACATGTTTTCACATTTTTATCAAGTATCTGCTATGTTCTCTACACACTCTTCAGAACAGTAGTCAATACCATTTGGGATTAAAATAACAAGCCTCTAGACCTTTTTTATAAATGATTAAAAACATCTGATTAACGCAGTACATCACATTCTCCTTTGCATAAAAGCCAGAGGCCACAGACTTTCTTCTGCTTCACTCCGTGAGAAATAGAAAAGAGATAATAAAGCAGCACAGGGAACATGTAAAATATGCCCGAGTTTGAAGAAGGGAAAAAAAGGAGAAAGAGAAAATTAATGGCATTTCCTACCCTTGGAAAAAATAGTAACAGTTACTTTTAATCTGTAATACATGTGGGACTCTGAACGATTTATGTCCATCCATAAAAGTAAGGAGAAGCAAGAACATCTGTTTTATTGTCACTCCGCAAGGCAACTATTTTACTGAGAAGTCCAAAGGTAATCTATCACAGCTCTTCCCATGGGTTAGCTTCCCATGAAAAGCTACCTTGCATGTAAGAAAATCACATGCTAAACTATACGTTTAATGTGCTAAACTATATGTTTAATGACGTCATCCTTCTCTCTGACTAAAATGTTTACCCCCAAGAAAAAATAAGAGGGTGGAGGATCCCTGAGGTGCTTTTCTGCACTGTCAGGTAGACTGGCTGAATATTTAAGCAGCAAACAACTTTAATTCCAGAATTTTGATTCAGAAATACATAAGCACTGTTGGTCACTTTTGAAAGAAAGTGCTTTTGAAAGACCCTGCTAATTTGGGCAGGAGGGGAAAAAATTAGTGCCATTATAACAACGAAACCAATTTATCAAATAACATTACACAATTAACAGAAAATGAAGTTGGAAGGTACGTACTGGTCCATACTGCCAGCCAAGTTCAATTTTATTCATAACCCAAAGTTCATGGATGTTCTCTGCTAATTTTTCTCTAATCCTTTCCAGGTGGGGAGGCAAAACAATCTGAAGAGAGAAGAAAGAGGCTGTTATAAATAAGTTGCCTGACAGTGCTAACCATAACTGGTGAACTTTGGAGCCAGCGGCTCAAAGCGAGTGAGAATTCTTAGATCTTACTCTATGATCTTACAAGTTACAGAATTAGATCGGCAAAATAAAATAGTGCTAGATCCAATATGACCAAATGGCATGGAATATATTCTTGGCAGACTACCGGACACTATCCAAACCGACGGCTAAAAAACCCTAAAATTTTCAATCACCAATGTAACTTTCTAAAAATCACTTCAGACAAATATTAACACTTGAGAATTGAGCTTCATTTAAAGAAAAAAATAGATGATGATGACGGCTGACAAGTGAGATCAAGACAGCAAGGCACCCTATCTCCAAAATTTGAAACTAGGTAACTACCTCAAAACCCAGAAATGTCAAACATAACATTCTGTAAATCATGGTAACAATGCCCTGATTATTTGTATCACAGAACAATAACTGCATGATACATGCAGAATGCCATATTTAGTATATATGTCAAACTAGCTAAGTTCATTTTCTTTATGATTTTCAGAAAGGAATCCCTAAATATGGCAGAACCTGAACACATAGTGTCCAAAAGTCTGCGTCATCCAGAGCTCAATGTAAAATGAACTCTTGTCATCTTTGATCAGAGAGAGCACTCTTTGCTATCAGATAAGCTGCTAAAGAATTACTGGTCTTCTTAATTAAGTTAAATAAAAGGAAACATACATGCTATTTGCTGTCTGTAGTGAGTCAAATACCCCCTGCAACCTGCAAGGCCAGTAAAGAAAATAGGTCTGAATCTGTTCTAAACCTTTTTACAATGATGAAAGGTTCACTTTTACAGGGCAACAAAATTGCCTAGTAACAACCATAATATGCAGTGAAATGTAACAAAATTGAAATACTCTTCTGCTGTGCGTTCTAAATTAAGGGTAAAACATATTCTTCATTACCGTGCTTGTGAGCAGAAATATGAAATTTCTGGTAAGTACTATCAGACTTTACTATACTTTCGTATTTTTCACACTTTCAACTTCTGGTAAAGAACTGTACCAGCCAAACCCCAAGAAAAAAAAAGCCGAGAAAAGCTGCAAACTCAGTTAAATTTGAATTAAAATAAGCCATTAACATCTTCTGCTAAAAGGGAAGATACAATGTTTAAGTTCTCTACCTGGCTGGTATCTACAGGAACTGGGGTGAAAGCTGCTTGTGACAGGGAGATAGTTGGGCCCAGCAAGTCTCTCGTGTAGCTGCGATCCTGCTTGTACTCGCGGCTGTGCTCCACTTTGAGTTTCTCCTTCGGGAGGACAGCTTCAAAGCAAGGGGCATACCCAGGCGGAGGAAGGAATTTGAACTCTCCATGGCGACCTCCAAGCAAGAAACGAACCCTGTAAATATCAGAGTTAACTTAAGTAACTGGCACCTCTGATGTCAAAGGCAATTGGTCTGTGGGCCTAAGAACTAACGAAGAAGGGAAGGAGAAGGGGAAGGCAAGAGAAAACTTACTGAACACTATTAAAAAAAAAAAAGTTACATCTTATTTGCTTTCTTTAACATTCTCTATTAGAGTTGGAGTTTAGAAAGTAGTAGGGCCTAGAACTTGATGAAAATTATCCTCTTCTTTCTTCTAGTTTACCTCCACTTCCATAAAAATATTCTAAATTGGAGATACCAAAGGAGGAGAGGAAAGATAATAATGTTTGCTTCACTTGCCTATGCAGTAAGTTGCTGCCTTCCTGCTCTCCAAAAGGAGAGGCTATAACCCAAAGTAACCAACCTCTGAACACTCGCCACTGAAGATTTGAGAAAAGAACCTGAAAACAGTGGAACGTGATTGCTTTTCTCCCACAGAATGCAAAATCCTGAGGACACAATACTAAAAACTCCCATACTCTTACATTATCAGAAACCTGGGGGAAAGCATTATTTCATTCAGTACAAAGTGGTGAACTTTTCATGTTTGCTACTGAAAAATTCAGTAAATGAGATGACTGTGAAGCAACAATGACATAAGACCAAAAAAAAAAAAAAAACCCTCCTCAGACCCTTGTCATCCAAGAAAGAATCAAAAAATAATAATAATAAAACAAAAACTCTAGTGTTAACAGAAGAACGATTTTGTCTCTTCTTTTATATCTGCTGGATGTCTTATGAGGTGGCTGTCAATGCTATATCTGAACTCTTTCCAGAAGAACACTCAGCATGTGAATAACATCTGTCACATACTTCTCCCATGTTTACTGTTTGCATCTTAGCATGCAGTTTTACCAACATACCTATTGTCACTGCATTATCTATGACAAAATCTAATGCATCTAGAACAAAAGGTGATATATCCTTAATTTTTATAGTATCTAGCACAGTCTTAAAATGATCCCAAACAGCATTGTTCTGCCTTCGAAAAAAAGTCAATTTCCACTCTTTGCCTTGGCCACAGCTCTGCTAAATCAGTCCCCCTGCTCAAGCATCACAGTCTCTTTTCAATATTATAGCCCCAACCTGTTTAATATGTGGAAGGAGAATTTTGACACCTGAAATGTGACTTGAAATTTTATGGAAAATCACTACAACAATCAGAATACAGATTGAGAGACTCAAATTGACCCATCTTGCTAAAAAGAAAGCCTACCACCATTTGTTAAGAAAAGGGTAATGTATCTTCAAATAGTGATTACTACCGCATAATAGGTGGATTATGGCAAATATATTGATAATATTGAAGACTGATGCTTTTCTTACCATATTGATTAAAGGCTGCCCTGGAAGTAAGTGGCAATATGCATTGTACTGTCAGCTAAGAAATGATAAAAGACGCTGCTTCTAAGCCCTATTTAGAAATCACCTGAATACTCTGATGTGCTGGAAAATAGCAGATGCATCATCTCTTCAGGACTCCTTTGCAATTCTTAATTATTATCCTAGCACAGGAACTGTGCCAAAAAAACATATGTCAGAAAGGAAAATGAAGGTGAATGTAGCCAGGGAAACATTCACTATGTTTATACCTACTAAAAAATAAAATGGGAAAAAAACTACACTGGATGCTAACTTTATTCCTGCTGAGAAGCTGACAACTGGGAAGAAGAGGCCATCTATGTTGAAGTTCTCAAACATTCCTTGAACTGGTTGACCATTTATCCGAAAAGAGATGCTGGGGGCACTCAGGTCCAGACAGCAGCTAATAACATCGTCAGTTCTTAATAGATGTTGGTTGGGGGAGTTTACTGTCCGCGCTACACAACCTATGGAAAGAAAGGAGATCCATTTAGCAAAAGGTCTGAGAATTGTACAAGGTTTCATAACAGTATTAAAAGAGAGAAAACAAAGCAACAGAGCACATAACCATCAATTCACTATTATCTAAGACCAGGGCTCCAAAGTAGATCTCATTGTAAATGAGAGGCAAAATGGCATTCTAAGATGCCAGTCTAGATGATGTATTTAAAAATAAAATCTTTCGGTATCTTGATGGGGAAAGTTTTTGGAAATGTAAAACACTTTTCTCTTCCAAGTGTCCTGAGGCCTCAGTGCCTCAAAACTTCAAAGAATGTCAATCATACGTCAAACTGAAGTGTTTCTCATACCTACTAAGAAACTTCAGAAAAGTTTTTATTGTGGCATAAACTGCCAATCTGATGAACCTAACACAGTTTCCTATCAGTTCTACAGTTGATCATTGACCAGTAATATATTAAAATAAAAGCAGAAAATATTTTTAACAAGTCCTATTGCAAAAGCAGCTTGTTTTTTTACAGAAGTTTTCCTCTGAATTTAAGACACTATATATGGAGGCCTAGCCACTTCAAATAATGTTTAGTAATCTTATTAACTAATTTAAAATATTATGAAAAACAAAAAACATTTTCTTTCTTATTATTTTGATTTAGCTCAAATTTTCCCTTACTTTCCCTTACCACCTGTATTTGCATACAAAAATTACTATTAAAATTTTCCAAGAAGTAGGCTGGCCAATGATATCCTAAAGATGAACAACTGACCAAACACATCATATTCAAGCCAGTTGTGAAACAAGTAGTCAAACTTAATGAATGTAAATAAAACCGTGACATCATTACCAAAAAATCTTGGTTTAAAGTGTATGGCAAAAAAAGCATAGTTAAAAGTTTCATCATCTCTAAAGCATTTTTAATCTTTTAAACCCCCTCCCCCCCCCAAAAAAAAAAAAAATTAAAACCTTAAAAAAAAGTCCTATGAGTTAATTCTCTCTGAGTGTTCTTACAGTATCACACATGAATTAGAAATTCAAGTTACTGCTTGTCAGGCTTCATTTTCTGCATCTTTGAAGTTTTAAAGCAAAGCTTTAAACTTGCTTTAAAAAAAAAGCCCCTGGCTGAAACAAAAATTATTATTCAATCTGCAATACTTATTATCAAAATTTTTAAACACGCATTGTCACTTAAAATACATCCTGATATGGGATACTCTTTCTGAGTATTATTTCTAGTGTCAGCTGAAACACCTGATTCATTTGCTGCTGCTGAAATCACAGACATACCGGAATTCCAAATGTACGTCCTAATATGAAGGAAAACAAAAATAATAATAAAAAAAAAGTGACATACCTGACCACAGATGCAGGCCATCAAAGCCATAAGAATACAAATCATCACCAACACCATTTCCTCCCCATTCTGCTCCTCCGCCGGGATACGGTGAGTAGCCCTCTGTTGACGCCCAGCCCACTCGAAGATGGGTTGACTCTGCGGTCACAAAGGGCTCCAGATGGTCCACCATAAGCTCATAGTACCATTTCCTGTACTGGGCAGAGCCTTCACTAATCCCCAAGAAGATGTTGGGTCTCATACTTGAACAGAAAGAATATACATGGATATTAAAAATAGAGAGTAACATATACAAAGACACCACAGTGTCAATCTATTTCAAAATTCTTTTGTTCCTCTCCCTTCCTTATTCTAAGTTCTGTAAAATTAAGTTATTTGCAAAGGTTGAATCAATCTTTAATGTCAATTAAATGTTCCTACTGATGACTTCAAATCTCTTCAGAAGAATACTTGAAAGACAAAAATATTACTGTGCTTAATTAACATATACTTAAATAGCAAACCATAGAGTCATACATTTAAAGGTCAGGCAGGAGAAAGGAGAAAAAAAAAAAGATTAATCTGATTTTTTGGGGGTAATATGACATCTAGGGTCTCACCAACAAAACCTGTCTCTTCTGTTTCATCTATGTATTGAGAAAGCCATTCAGTCTTCACTTAAAGCCTTAAAGGAGAGTAGTATCCAACAGCAGTGCAAGGTATATTTCTATACGATTGGTTAACCACACTGTGAAAATTCAGTAAGGATTCTAGGCTTCATTTATCTATTTTTCACTTCCATATACTGGACTGTGTTACAATTTCTTTGCGTTAAATACTTTCTTTTCTACGTACAGGATGCCTGATCAATACAAATACACATCCAAGCCAAGCCCAGCACACATTGTGCATTCCTGTGAAGGGAACGCTGGGGGGAAAGACGGGTTGGTAGGGACTACAGAACACAAGTTACTATAAAACTGGTCTTCACTGATTCTATTACCTATAGAATAACCAGTTTTATCACATAAAACTACACTCGCTTTAAAGAAGCGTATGCTTTTTATGCCTAAAGTTTGAATATAGATTCTGTTCACTTTTCTGCAAATTAAACATTTAATTTCCTTAAAAAATATACACAATAAAAATACATATGGGTTGGAGAATTTTCAGGTGGGTATGAAATACATTTCTGCAGGTATTATACATAAAATTGTCAAATTCATTTCACCTTTAGATTTATTTTAATTTGAAAAGGCCTCCTTATGTGACACATTTGCAGAATTTTTATGCTTTTCATCTAATAAAAATCCTTTGAACTCTGAATTAGCATTACTACTTCTGTGTTTAATCTTTCTTTTTCACTTGATCACTGAGGCTTTCTTAAGTTGGAGGCAGAGGAAGATCCCATGATCTTCACTCAAAGTCAGATTCTTCCAACTCAGCATTAATTCAAATTCTCAGCAAAGTGTTCACAAGATCATCAACATAGGAGGAAGAAGGTAATCATGAACTATCAGTTGGTGATACTTTGACAGAACAGCTAGAACTAGATAGCAGAGTGCAAGAATCTTTAGAAGAAATCCTAGAATTTCTAACTTAAAGAAGTTCAGACCTGCTTTAGTTTACAGCAGTTGGCTATGATTCATCCTTTCTTTTATCCTAATGAGTAAGAAGGTTAGACATAGCGCTCAAAATGCTAATAAGAATGAAATATCTTGAAGTTTTGGAAACGAAACAGGCTTTTTGTTTTTTTACCTGCTCACATGATTGACAAGCCGTGTCTGTAAAAGCAGATCTCTTCCCGGCAAGAGATTGTCACAGATTAGATGCTGATTAGACCGCACAGCTACTCCATGACATACACAAAGAGAGCACAAGACATCCAAAACCTGGAGAGGAAAAAAAAAAAAAAGAAAGAAAGAAAAAAGAACAAAAACTTAACATCCTAAATATTTGTTCTTGCTGAGAATTAATAATCAATATGAATTACTTCAGGCAACATAATACTATATACCTTTTTTACTGGAATATATGTAAGGGCTTTTTATGGCTATGAAATTCATTTTTTGTCATTTATTTCATAACAATTCTGAAATTCTCCTAACACAATTAAAACATACTCTGTTTCCCTTCAATTTTAATGAATATTAGTGTTGTCACCAATAAGAAAGTAACATCCCCTTTGCTTCTTCAACTTGCCCATATTCCTTTTAAGAAAAAATTAATTCCTAATTGTCAATACACTATAAAAGTATTTGGAAAGTGGTCCACAGAACAACTTGCTTTCATTGTTTATCATTGTTTGATTGAACAATGTTTATCAATGTTCACTTAAACATAGTTTGTCTTTTCTTTGCATACCTTATGGTTTCTTCCATGTTTGTCCAAAAGACAGATAATTGACTTAATGTGTCCTTCCTTAATAATGTTTAGAGCTTCTGGGCTTTCCACCAATACACAGTGTAAAACCTCTAGAATTCCTGGATTTAAAAAAAAAAAAAAAAAAAGTAAAAAGGTTATTCATATTATTCATGTAAATATGTGTAAGTATGTAACTAAAATATAATTGTATACGATACTTTGAAATAGATTACCCTGCAACACAAGGTAAGTTTCAAAAATCATTGTATACTATTAAAAAAATAAAAAATCTTGTATGGATGTTGCACTGCTAGGCTTCCCAAAATAGTCCATGTAGAAAAAGTCAGAAAATATGTGGAAAAAAACACAAATTTCATTGATAAATATATGCTAACCTATGCTCACAAAGTAAAACAAATCAGGTAAAATATTGGTCCTGTTAAAATCTTTGGAGATGGTCTCAATGGCTCCAAAAGGCCAAGACTACACATCATGTATGTATTACATCCACTAAAAATTCTTTTTGTATTTACAGTTTTCTGTCTCCCCACAGGATACTATACGATCTGCTAATGGCTTCATATACCTCTGAACCAGAAGACATATATAAATTCCCAGTCTACTGCACACCATGGATCATTTTCTTTATGTATACAAGAGCTATGCTGAGAGCCAACAGTGATGTTGTTAAAAGAGCAAAGAAATAGAAACCAGCATGAAATCAAGATGTGCAAGAAAGAACGAACCACTAAATCACCTGTTGCATCACAATTAAACGTGATTACAATCCCAATAAAGCAGCAGTCACTGCCATTAAGAATCATTAAACTTAGAATTGTTCCCTGCAATGGGGGCATTAATACAGCTTCCCATGTCTACTGGATGGAGTCACCACTTTCTTTAAGAGCTTACAAATTTGGCAAAGACGAGCATCAAAAATGCTGTTTATTACCATTAGTTGCTACCGTTGTTGCCAAACTGAGAGAAGTCAGAGCCCTGAGGGAAAGCTGAGAAGCAGTCTTAGACCTAGAGATAGGAAATTCCTACTCACGTTGCGCTTCTCACATCATTGTCCTCAACACTGTATTCACAGCTCCAAACACTCAGCTTAACTCTTGTAAATCAAGATCTGCAGCGGGAATCTTCTGCTCTGTGCCATGCTCCCTTTCGCTGGAACTGGGACGTGTAGCACTGCAGTCGCCCCCAGGCAGGGAAAGACGTTTCCATCAAAAACTCCTGCCTAGGCAAGAGCACTCTGCTCCTCCCTTGCCCCTAGTGACATCAAGTGAAGGGAGGAAAAGATCCTCAGCCACTACAACCGAGTAAGCCCAGGCAGAGCCAAGGCAGATGGCAGGGGGCAGGGCTTGGAATTCCAAACTTAGTCTTATTGTAAGGAAAGAAAATTAGGCCGTGCTGAATTCACAAACATGGATAGAAAGGTACAAGGAGTGTATAGGAAAAGAGCCTTTATCACCACACATTAAAGACTTGACCAAACGAAGACCAAGTTTCTCTGTCAGAAGAATTGCAATGTTCATTTTAAAATTATTTGCTGTTAAAGGGCTATTTTTGTTTTTTATTCCCCAGGAAAATTTGAACTAGAACAAGGACCAGAATTCCCAGTGGCTTCAGTCAGATTTCATGTCCTATTCTCAATCTACAGCCCCATCACTTTTTATCCCAATGCTATTTAATGCTTATATCCATAGATCTGAAGGAAAATATGAAGTCATGGCTAAGAAAGCGTGCAGTTTGCTCGAAGACTTAAGAGTAGCAAAGGCAGAAGACAAACAAGTGATACAGCAACAGTTTGGTTTATCTAGTTCAGAGGTCTCAAACAAAGTGTGCATTTTAATATATATGAAGGTGGAGACACACATATGAAAACAGGGAAGGCAGGAAGTGCTGCAGAGGGGTAGAGAACTCTACCATAACGTGCTATGTCTGTTCAGAGCAGACTCAGTCATGACAGACAGAGGGTTGAAAATCAGCTTTCATAGTGATCCTATAGCCTCGAAGCTACACTTTCAAGAAGATAAAAAGTAAAGCTACTAAATAATGTTAGTGTGATAATCATAGCCTTTAATTTTAAGGTTTGCATAGGCACATTCACAATCTTAATTTTGTCCCAAAAGAGTATGTAGGGTTTTCATTCTAGCTTTAAGTTCTCCAGTAATGGGGGAACAAAAAGTAATAAACATAGATATAACCCTCAAAGAATAAATGAACGCTATCCATTAGACTCAGTTTTTATACCAGCTACTGTAGCATCTGTAGCAAATACATTTTCCTCTAAGGGAAAATTCTCTGCATTTCAGAAAAAATGCATATGAACATACAATCTGGTTTTGCACTGAGCCGCTTTCAGATTTGTCTATATTAAAAATAGCTGGGCCCATTCCAATTTCACTGGAATTGCTCAAGGCAGTGAAGCAGAAAGTATGTGAATATAATACAGACATTATGAACAAGCCTTACACAGTACAATATACAGAGTTTACAATAAAGACAGGTAAAAATATTTTCTTAACGATTAACAGACGAAAGGAAGGATACAGGTCAGCAAAATTACTTCTGCAATTTCAGACTGTGAAATAAAAATTCACCACCTCAAGGAAAAGATATCATCTATTTTCTAAAATATTAATCTGGAGGATATTAGATTACCAACTTGCTCAATTCTATTTTTTGTTCCATATGGTTTAATGCCTTTAAAATTTTAGTAGGACTTGTTATTGCCATCTGGAATAATTTTTTCAAGCTAAAGAATAGTTTAATTTGTCGCTATTTAGGCCTGGCAGAGACAGCTGAAGCATTGACATTGCATTTTTTCACTCAACTTCTCCTGGGATATCTCAGTTCTTACATGGCCAACTCATGGCCAGACATGTTTTTATTCGAACAAAACTTCATTCTCTTACATTTCTGCTGTGATCAGGAAAGAATAAACAGGAGCTGTACTTTTCTGTACTAGCTTCTATTTCCTGGATCCATTTCCCACTAATTTGTACTTAACTTCTGCTGCCATTATTTACATACTTAATGCCTTTATTGTGTTTTCACAACATCTTTAACTCAAGGATATGAAAAAAGTAAAGATCAGTATTTTTAATGGCAGTTGGTTATGGCATCAAATCTTCATTGTAACACACTCAAGAAAATACCTGTAGGATGCAGCCAACACAATCCCAATATTGAAGGTGAATCTAATTTTGCTTTCAGTCACAGTGTGTACTTTTTCTTCCCAACAAACACTGCACCTTTGCAGATCAGCCAACTACTTTACATGAATACATTAAGTCATTATTCTTGCTTAGAAGGTGCAGTACAACACAGTATTTCTTCCCACTATAGACCTATAATGCAAATCAAAACAGTGAACATCCTTGCTCCAGGCCAGCACATACAGCTTAAAACTTGGCAGACAAGCATCTCACTTAAATTACAAAACACCATTTAAATATTAAAAATTAGATGTATTTTACCTATTAAGATAACTAAAACCCAGAGCTGGCAACTGGCAACTTGCATAACTGACTGCCTCAAAACCAAGAAAACTCATAAGTGTAAAATTAGCTTTAGGGGACAACATGGAAATTATGTTACCAAAAACATATGGCGAAAGAGCTGAAGTGACCTACTCCCCTAGGAGTAAATTTGGGACAATGAGCACTGCAAATATTAGCACCTCCAAATTTTTGCAGCACGTTTTGATGCAGTAAGGCTGCATCAATAGATGACTCTGCAGTTTGTCATTTTCATCTCATACCTTGCCATAATATCATAAACATAAACACTTAGGTTCAAATTTTCAAACTGTTCAGACAAATTTAAGAAACCTAATAGGAATTACATGC
The DNA here is from genome assembly GCA_013398735.1 of Nothocercus julius. Taxonomy (NCBI): domain Eukaryota; kingdom Metazoa; phylum Chordata; class Aves; order Tinamiformes; family Tinamidae; genus Nothocercus; species Nothocercus julius. The sequence continues at coordinate 1,451,368 of VZSV01000037.1, forward strand.
CATAGCATTTTTAAGTTATTGTAAGGATTTTCTTACCAAACCTCCAAAAGTTTAGCCCAAAGATATGAATTACATTGGGAAATCCTATCTCTGACAGTTCCAGAAGTAAAACTAAGTTTCTTAGAATATAACTTCACCATGAATTACTGGGCAAATATATTAAAATTAAGAAAGTCCTTGCAACTGCATAACTGTGAGAACTTTCTCCTTAGGTGAGTGCTCTCAAACTAAGGGCAGACTATAGCTGAAGAGAGCGCTAGGCTGTGATTTTGCCAGTTTTAAATGCCTGTTTGCTTTTAAACTCCCTGCGACTGAAGGGAAGGAAGAAGACTGAGGTACCCGCAAAGCAGGATACCCTAGCCGTAATATGAACAAACAGAAACTTTCATTACAACATCTATCCAGATAGGAACCCTACATCTAATATACTAGCTACAGTGATAGGATAAGCAGCAACTCTCTAACACAAGCTGAGAACAGAAGTCTCGGTACAGCCTTAGTCTCGTATGTCCCTGCAGCCTTGCATCCCAAGTGGTTCAAGGGTTCCCAGCATAACGTATATGGGCTGAAAGAAATCAGTGCACACCAGGCGTTGGAAGTAACGGCACAGCTCCCGAGCTAGAGGCACAACTCTGCAGCAAAAAGCAGGAAACAAAACTCTGTAAAATGTGTGATAGAAGTGAGAGCGCTGTAAGACTGAAGAATAGGAACTGTCGTCTAAGGTAAATGTTTCAGGTGTAGACAGGAGAGACAACTTTTCCGAGCTGAAAATATAACTTAGAATTATTGCACACTGATTAGGAGTAGAACAAATGTTAAATATAGAAATCCAAATTCATATTTTGATTAGGTAACATTATGATCTACAGACAAATCTGTGGATGTATTGTAAAACCTTATTTTCTCTCTGAACCATTCCCTGAGAATATTCACCAGAAGCTACTCCTTACAGGTTAGCCTTTTTTTTTTTTTTCTCAGGATCTGTGCAGAATATGCAGGAAAAATAAGAGAAGTTTAATGGAAATTATCATTTCTGGATCCTGAAGGTAGAAGTCAAATCCCTAGACCAAAAGGAGTTCTAACTTAAGGATGGCTCTCCCTGAAGGTCTTGCTCACAGTATGGAAGCCTTAAAAAGACTTTTTTCAGCTTGTATAGAGTTTGGGTGTTTTTAGAGAGAGTTCGGGGGTTTTGCTTGTTTGCTATTTTTTAATAAAAGCTTGTGTTGGAAGGCCAAAGCTACAAAACTGATTTTAATATCTCGTCTGATATTTAATATTTTTATCAGTTTTCATTGGAAGTCCTCCACTTCTGTGGATTTCAATATTTAACACAGGAAAGCCCCCTGCTGACTGAAGGGGCTCGCAATGGCCAGTGCCACAAAGTAGCTGTAGCAGCCCCTCCATCACGAGGGAACAACAACAGACTCCTAAAGCCAACAAGCAGCCATTCACTTGTCCCAAGAGATCACACAGGAAAGGAAATCTCAGTGGAGAAGCATCAAGACGTGACTGCTCCTGGCAACCGCGGCCACCCCACTGCAGATGTTGTCGGTGACTGCAGCGACAGTTCGCCCGGCTCCGAGCGGGAGAGCGCTGCTACCACGGACATCCACAGCGTTTTCCCAAGCTCCAGTCAGGTCATCTCAGGGACAGGTTTATGAAAAGTAAGCAAAATGCACGTGAATGTTTCAGGACAAAGCCGAGGGAATAGAAACATACTAGCTGCCCCATTTGCTATAGGACAGGTCTGTTCTCGTTGAACGTAACAAATTTAATAACTTACGCCACATGATGGTCTGTGACAGAGACATCCAAAGTGTTAATCTGGGCATGGGAGGATATTTCTAATGTATGAATCACAGTAAAATGCTGATGAGAACAAATGCCTTAATCCCATGACAATTTAGTAAAACTAAAATTCATCTGCTAACAAAACAGTAGCAAATACTGTATATGTAACAGTGGCACCTAGAAAACATTTCTTGATATATGCAACTCCAAAATGGCTCCAAGCTGGGTGAGTGAAGGAAAGAAAATGTGTGGGAGGGAAAACGCTAGTAATGACAGATCAAAATAGCCACAAACCTTAGACAGAAGACACTAAAAATTAAAAACAAGCAGTCACTACAACTTGAGATTTTTAACAATGACAAGAACTATATCCTTCTAGATAATGTTAATGATGGATGAAAGAAAGAATTCTCAAAGCAATGCAGCCTTTTCTGTGTCCATATTCCATACATTGACATTACTGAGCATAACTTAAATTGGAAAACTTGCACATGTTATTTATACTTGTGTTTTTCCTCTCTTTTTTTTTTTTTTTTAATCCAAGAGGGTAATGATTTTCCAGGTAAATGCCTTGCAAGTTAGGAGCAGATTAATTTAGAATTTGAGCTTTTGCTTGTCTTTGAACCTATCTGTCTAGGGAATGTGAGATATAATATATGTAAGGAGCTGTTAAAGTTCCTCAGTAACTTATTTATTTTCATATCCTCTAATTCATATAACCAGCAAATTAAGACATTAAAATATATTACTATTACTATAACATATAACAGGATTACTTGCTTTCTGATATTTGATGTAATCTTCAGCATGAAAAGCTTGCTTGGAAAAGAGTCAAAAATCAGTCTTAAGTGTTCAGAACTAATCACCCCTATTTGCTGCTTCGTGTAAGTTTGATTATGGGCTATTGTTCAGATGTCTATATGACATCCATTTTGGTACATCTTCACATTGAGAAAAAAACTCTCAGTAATTAAAATATCATGCAAAATAAATTGAAAAAAATAAAGAAGCAGTGAGTATTTACCGCAATAAAATGGGGCAGAATTGCTTCCAAGGAGCCAGAACGCAGAGTCACCGTTTGTTTATTCGACCTTTGGGCAACTCAGACGCTAATCACATTTCAAAAACATTCAAAAATATAAGCACGTTTCTGTTTATCATTACACTCCTAAGCAAGAAGTGGTAAGGGCACAGGGCCTCAGTAAGACAATAAAGACGTTAGGTGACAATGAAGAAATAAGTAGGCTGTCTTAAAGAACTTGGGTCTAAAGTGAGACAGAACTCCAGACACCCAAGTCACAGATTTGTTTCAGGCATGCTCCTTCTCATTAACTAGAAATAGAACTTCCAGACTCAGGAGTGAGAGATGAATTACATTTCATACATATGTATATGTAGGCAATTTTGTAATATAGGTATTTACAGTAGACTCAAATATTACAGAGCTCTAATAGATTACATGAACATTATCACCATAGTCCTTCAATACGACTCACACCTTGCCATTCTAGATGACTACCATTATATTTATTTTGATGCAAGTGCTAAAGTACCTACAGGCTTTCAAAGAGAATGCCAATAGAATTGGAGAGAGAGTGAAAGCATGAGAGAACGAGCAGTTTAACAAACTTATAACTATAGAACTGCTTTGACTAATAATTTGTTTGCCTGAATTGAAAAATAGCAAACTTACTTCAAAAATTTCTCCAGTGAAATGTAAAACCAAGAGTAAAAAGCCAAAAAATAATTTTTAAAAAAATCTCAAATATTGTTTATTATTACACAGCACTAAATGCAAGGGAAAGATGGGCAGAAGCTAGGAGGAATTACAACCAGCACCAATGTATAAAAATGTTACAAATACAAATCTCATTTTATTAATATAGTTTACTCTCTCATAGGAAGAATGTTATAATAATTAAATAGAATGAGTACACCATCAATGTTAAATAATGAGAAACTGGGAATATAATGAAGTTAAAATACTAAAAAACATACCAGAAGAGGCTTCCAGTCTTTCTAATCTGCTGATCAACCAATCAAGAGATCCAGAAAATTGAGCACAGTTTTTACGATTCCCTCTAATCAGAGCCGCTATTAGAAAAAGAGAGAGAGAGAGAGAGAGAGAGAGAGAGAGAGAGAAACACAATTACAAGTCAATTTGAATTAGAAAAATCCCTGTCTTCCAGAAAGGACCCAGTAAGCTAGATTCTTAGTATTCAATTTTTTATGTTCTTGATATTAAATTCAGCTATACTTGAGTGATGGTTAGACTAAAGCACAAACAAATACTCTTGGCACGTACTCTCTTGGGATGAAAATAAACCTGAGAGGCATATGAATTATTTTGGTTTTACTGATCATTTCAATAATCCCTGAAAAACAGTCCACATGAAGTAGCCAGTAATTGTCCTACTAATTGTAGATCCTGCTAAGAAACAATGCCTATGGAAATCTCTGCTTCCACAAGCCAGTCACTATGCATTTTATATTGAGGAAAATTGCTGAATTGTTCTGAATCTCTGTTCCTTACATATTATTCAATGCCAAATACATCAGTTATGTTCATGGAGCTAACTGCAAACAAGTCACAAGTCTTACATCATGAAGAAAGAAACCAAAATCCAACTCTTCGCTGAAAAAAAGAAAAAGAGTAACAACAACAAAGACAGGTAATACCTACATTAGTGAATAATATCAGACAATTCTCCCTCTAACTTTTTATTTAAACACAATCAGCTGTAGTTGCAGGTCAGATAAAATATGTAACTAATACTGAGATTTTCTTAGGGTGATAGCAGTTGGAAAATATGTTTGACAGGCTACTGAATATTTTATTATACATTTACCTTTTAAGATAGCAGGTTCAGCTGAAGGAAAAGACTGCTTGTAAATCATAAGTCTTTCAATATAAACTTTCATAAACTAGGAAAGAAGACGACAACTAGTATGTGGGGTTTTTTTTCTTTGTGTTTTTTTTTTCTTTTTTTTTTTTTTTTAAAAAAAAAGAGGTCTTCCACATGTGTATGAAAAGAAACACAAGGAAATAATATCATCATTTTATGACTACAGAGACAGTGAATTTTAGCTCATTGAACGCAGTGATGATTCCTGTTTTTTTTCACAGCACGAACATTTCTTGCTAATTTAGCTACCAAGAACCACAAAAGAATTCTTATGGTTTGCTGATTACTTGATTCCAAAACCTGTGTGCTAACCAACCTTTCACTTTTGCATCACTGTTCTTTTTTTTTTTTGCAATGATGTTGTGACAGGATTCAGCTCATGGCCAAAAGTAGTTGCTAACAAAACGTGTTACAATGTTGTCTGAAAGTATTAGAATGCTGCCTTCTAAGTACCTTTCTAGAACCTCCTCACTGGTAACAGATCTTGGGAATTAAACAAGACCCATTCACCTGTGTTTAAGTATTTAAGTTGTGGACTTAAAATTCTGACACTTAAACAGGTCACTGAAACAAGCAATATGAACCACTATTTAGTGAGGTCAAAAGATGTGACATCAAAGCTGTACCTTAAAACTTAACATAATTGATTATCATGACCATAGTTATTTGCAAATATTTCCTAAGGAATCATAAAAAGAGCATACTGTTAAAAGACACTTATTAAAATGAAGGAATACCTGATTCTGGAAGAATTGTAGTGGGGTTTTGTTTGTTTGTTTTTAATTGATTTTAGACAAATCACTCTACTCAATTCAGATACCAACATCAAATTAAGGCTATAACAGTTCACTGCTTCACCTAACTCTATTAAAGTTAACTTTAGGACCAGTAATAAGACACAGATGGTTTCAAAAATGCAGCTGAACAGAAGCTTCTAAAAGGTTAGTTTTCAGTGGTTAAAGTTGTGCATAAAATGAAACAAAGACACACAAAACTGAAAAAAAAAAGTTAATATTCAGCAGTTGCTTCTTTTTTTGACCACCATTATGAACAAGATTCCAGCTTTGAAGAAACTGGGAGAGAAGAGGGGAAGAACATGAGGTTATGAGTCAAATATTAAAATCACACCATTACAGATGCATTCGAGATAGAACCAGATCAAATAAGGTTCACAGTGACTCCATGTATGTGTAGGAGGGGAAGGACACATGCCCTATGAGTGCTCGGCTGCATAGTTAGCAAACATTTTTATACTCTACCTATATAACTACCAGTATACAATCTTAGCTGGAAGTCCATAAATCCCTCCATTGCTGTAACAGTGAAATGTGTCACAAACAATTGCAATGACATGACAAAAGCCACGAACTGTGTGAAGACTTTATTTTTTGTGTAGACTCAATAGCAAACTACTGTTTACCGAAGCAAGAGAGAAGCAAGTAACATCCATTTGTCATCCATGCAATTATTGTATAACTCCAGCATCATTCAGGACAGATCAATGAACAAATTCATTATTGCTAGATCAGAGCCAAGCTTCTTACGCATTAGCTGCCAGAAGATAATGCAATTAGGGATGTAGGCAAGATAATGCAGAAGGCAGGTGGGGTGAAAGACTTTCAGAAGGTGTCCTATGGCCTGTGTGAGTATTACCTGACTAAACTGGAAGTTTTAAACTTTTTGCAGAACTAGATCTGACTAGAGCTGAAACAAACTAAATGATTATAAAAACTTCAACACTCCCACAAACCTATGAATAACTTCACAGCCACAGACTGCTATATTCTACTATGCTCTACCATGCTCTGAAAGGTCATTACCTGATTTAAACAGGACATTAACTCTTTGGATCTACATTTTTTTTAGTGCTTAATTCACACCATAGGAATTTGATTCTTAATAATTAAAATAACAACCACTACGATCTCTGAGGCCACAGGAGAGAACATCTGGTTGTCTCAGTGATATTTACTAAGTTTCCTCTTTCCTATGAAGGACAAGGTGATGGACCTGACAGAAGGACTCTGTTGGTGACATGAAGGCTATGCATCATATGCTGATTATCCTTATTTGTTCCCCATGGGATTTTCATTTCCTTCAAAAGCACAAGCTGGACTCTTTTTGCCTTTGAAAGGGTTTGTATAGTGAGGAGACTACTACATACAGACCTCCTGCTGCATTTCCATTTGCTGCACTTTGCTGTTGGGTAGTAAGGAGAGGAAAAGTGAAGTAAATAAACAAAAAAACACCTTGCAGTTAGGCCGGACAGATTTCATCTTTGTCATTTGTTTATCATTTTCCATGGCTTTGAATTCCAAGGAATGCAGTAGTTTTCAGTAGGCCTTGCTGAAAGACTGCTAAGAAGTCTTTTAAAAAAGGTCAGACCCCACAGCTCTTAATTTGGGACCCAACACTGTTGGAAATCTTTTGCCTGCATTTCTTTTTGCAACAGTCCCTGTCAGTGAAAGGGAGATAATTCCCTCTCTTTGCTCTACAGAAGTGTTTCCACAGAACACAGCCATAAATAACCATAATTATTCAGATCACTCATCACAACTGCCACAAAAGAATTCCAAGGTAAATTAACAGCTTTGTTTTCCAAACAGGATTTAAAGGTTTACAATAAATAAGGTTTAAGGACACATGCTGAGTAACAGAAAGGAAACTAAGTGCTAAGATCCAATAATAAATGAGTAGTAAATAAGTAATAGATGCTGCAGAAAAACTAGTACGTGATGGTGTTCCACAATGCATATCCACAAAAGAACCAATTCATAGTAAACACATTACATCAATCTGGACATTTCCCAGCTTCTGACTTGATTCAGAAGTCTACATTCTACAAACTCAGTATTCAGCTATATAGGTTTTAATGGAATTGATGTATAACATTACTTAATTTGCACAACTTCGCAATTTCTCTTAAGTGGAATTTTATGAATATGAATGAAACATACATCGATTACTCTCTCAGAAACTCTAAGATAACAGTCCTGACTGTGTCCAAACTCAAGCTTTTGACAAAATGTGTATTTTTAAAGACACACAAGGCTCCATGTTAGAGCTTAAAATAGCATCCTATCCTTAAAAATGTATCCTAGCATAATGTTGGAGTTACTAGTTTTACTCGGCTTCTAAAACATGAGGATGGCATCTTCACATGTATTTGGTTTACACACTTCGGGGAAGTTTATGAGATACACAGGAAAGATGATAATACGAAAAAGTAATAATTCAACTGAAGCCAGAAACAACCCATATTCTTACCCATATGCCAGGCCTAGAAATGCAAAATCTGTAAATCCTTTAAGTTCAGACCATTCTAACCAGATACACTTGCTTAATTTCTCTATTTTTTCTGCATAAATAGAAAGTCTTCAAAACCAAAATAATTACACATTTCTTTTCATCTGATTATTAATGTCTTACCTAGTAATTCATACAAAGAATTCAGAATAGATTTCCATGCTTCTCCAGCCTCCTTCCCAGCTACATCTGCAAAATGAGCTGCACTGCTGTATACATTCAAACGATCAATACATTCAAGGACAAGGTTGATCATACCCTAAAAACAGAAAGACTCTGAATGTCATAGAAAAAAATATATTTTTTTTTTAGATGCAACATATGAAAAGCAGTAAAAAAAAAAAATAAGATATCTATGGACCTGGATTAGTGAAGTCAGAAAAGCAGTATCTCTAAATAAAAAAAAAATAAAAACAGAGAAACAAAAAATGCTGAAGAGCATTTTACAGTGCTGTCCCAGTAAAAAATCATGACACAAGATGGTCAAAACTGAACTAAAACTAAACAGTCAAACAAACAAAACTAAATGGCATTCCAGGTACAAGTATTCTCTCTAGAAGACATCTAGATATCTGCCTAATTCTGGACAAACACCAGTACCAGAGAAATTATTATGCAAATCACTTAAAATTAGGCATCTTTATGTCTAAAGAGAGGAAACCGTGAAGGAAGAAATTATCACACATTAAGGAGTGAGGGACATAATTCAGTTCTTGCAGTCAATATTAGTATCTGATACTCTCTCAAATAAAAAAGCCTGGCCTGAAATACATTTATTTCAATATATAGGAAGACTAAAAAAATCAACTGATCTGAAGAGACTGTATACATAGCAATTAACTTGAAATCTTCAAGAAAAAAAGAAAGTACTGAAAATGCTCTCTAGTTTAAATAGCAGTATCCCAGACTGCAGGAGCAAACTTGTAGACAAGAAGGTGGAAAATCCAGAGAAAAGATGAAAGAGCTACCTCCTCCTGAAAGAGATTCTGGCGGTTCTTCAGAGCTCGCAGACGGTTTTGCTTGTCCTCATGCTCCAAATGTTCATCCGGGGGGTGAAAGTAGCCTATCAAGTCCTGAAGGCTCAGGCTGACGGACTCAATGGGCAAATCAACCGTGGAAGACTTTGCTTTCTTGCTGAGAGCATCGAGGCCTCTGGAACAATTACAACATATGTTTATTTTATTCTCTTCATTGCTTTGAAGGGAAACTTTGTGTAGATTATAGAACTTAAAAAAAAAAAAAAGAGGTACAAAATTAGTTTCTGACAACTGCACAACTTCTCAACAGCTTTTGTTGCTAAGAGTTTTTTGTGCCTGCCCCATCCTCCACTTTTCCTTCCCAAACAAAAACTGGGAGTCTCAAACAAGATCATCGGTAAACCTGGGTCCATTCGGGGCTGTTTTTCCAAATCCAGAAAACACACTTGGATATTCTTCCCCCAAATTTAGCAAGGTCAGAGGCCAAGCCCAGGATAAACCTGCCCAGCGCATCACGAGGCCAGGGGTGGCGCAAGTCAAATAAACGCGCGGTCCCGCCAGGCGAGCCCAGCCAGCCCCCGCGTGCTCCCCCCCGCGCAGCCACCCTGCTCCTGGGCTACCTCAGCGATGCCAGCTCTTCCCCCCTCCGCCTGCGCCTGCACTCCGGTATCCTTTCGTTCCGCTCACACGTGCAGAGCACGAGGGAATTCTCCTGGGAGTAACTTAGCACCGTCACCTCTCAGAAACGGGGGCCAGGCTGCTCTCCTTCCCGCTGCACTTGCTCCCCAGCGATCCGAATGCCCCCAAACTCCTACTTCCCCTCCAGGCTGCGCTTTCTGCACCAGTGGCTATTCACATTTTTCTGCCCGTCCAGCTTTCCCTTTCAAAGGACAGTTCCAAAGGCAAACCTAATTTTTATTAGGGCCATGTTATCTGACATTGCCAGCCAGGACTTTTTTCCACTGGCTTCACAGCAAGGAAATAAGTCAGGCATTTATTAGAATAATTCCTACTCTTCCTTCTTGGAGAAACATTCAGCAAATTGCTAAACGGTAACTCAGATCCCATAAACTTTCCCTAATAAATTTCAACTCTATTTCAGTATTTCCTTGATTTGTGATATCTTATCATTAAAGTGCCTTTCTCTGTCTTTATTAATTCATTTATTATTCTTAGAAGCTTCTAAGAAAATGTTTCATTTACAGAAATATCTAGGATCAACTTTTATATTCAAAATTCCATCATTTCAGATTACATGTTTTTCAATAAATTCCCATATCAAAGTCTTAAGCTGCACACTGACTGAGGACATAGTGGCCTCCAAACTAAATCATCTTTGAAAAATGAGTTCATACGAAACTCTCACATATTCTTACTAATACATATGATCATTCTTTTCCTAATGGTAGCTACCCAGATAAGAGTGGCCTTTCTTAAATTACTGAGGCCACTAACGTTGCAGAATTAGCATTTTATCAGTATTATTTAGGAGGATGTTTGGAGTAGGAAGATAAATGCAAGTCATGTAAATCTGGAGGTATTTTTAGAGGCCTAAATCACTATAAAATATTTCACATGCCGCAGAAAAAGTACAAAAACAAGTGGCTTTTAAAGGAAGCAAATAAGAAAAGCCTAAGGAAAGAGGAAAAATAAGGTATAACATTATTATAGTTATAAGTTATATATTAATATAACTTGTTATAGATATATAATACATATATGTAGTTATATATATAATATAGTTATATAAGCTATAACTATTTAAGAAAACTTGTGACTATGAACTTGCTCCATATAGTTGTTTTGCACGCACATGCTTTTCAAGCTACCTTTTATTATTTTTAAAGCTATATTTGGAAAACCAAAAGCTGAATCATGATCACCTCATGCCCTACTTTAACACCCAGCAGATTTTGGCAAATAACATGTCTCTTTTATGATTTGTTTCCATTTTTGGTTTGATGTAGTATGGTTATAAATTTATTATGAAGGTTGAGCAATAAAGTAATATTACAGGACAGAGAACATAGCCTGAATAACACCTCTCAAAGTACTTGTTTGCTGGCAATAGATGCAGACTTGGCATACAGGTTATTTCATAAGTATTGATCTGATTTTCTAATGACTTAATTTTTCACTGCCATGTTCACGATCATTTTAAATAGAATAAAAGCAAGGAAAAAAAAGTGACAATCATTTAAAAATCCACCTTATAAACCTGTTGAAAAGGAAGACTGTACTACGAATGACACGTGCTGTGCGAGATTCTTCATGCTGAGATCTGGACAATGTTAAACCATCATCCATGTGACCTTCATGGTGCATTATTGCCTGAAATACAAAAATAAAAGGGAGGTACTTCAAAATGAAATGTGATTCCAAAATAAATATAAAATCTCATATAGAAAAGGAGGCTGATGAATTATGAAGTCAGGCACTGAAAAGCTTCTATTAATTTATGTTGATATTAATATTATAAACTAAAAATAGATATTCTTTTATTTCCTTGTGTGAAAGGACACACTCATACTGACACAAAAGGTCCAATGCTAGGATAATCTCATAGCGAGAGCGTCTGTAAAGAATGTAGAGAAATCGACATGCAGTTCTGAATGTTGTAAGCAACATGCAAAAACATAAAGAAATTGAAAATCTAAAAGGGTTTGTTTCTTTCTTGTCAACCTTAACAGTACAGTGAAGAGAAGCTTTATAGCTTAGTTTTACATAAATATGTGTGTCCATATAAGTGCAAATGTGAGTGCGTGTGTATATAATTTATATATACATATTATATGGCATGATCCTCCCAAAGGTTGCTGTATCTTTGAAATTCAGGGTCATACAGCACTGACAGCAAATACTGTAGTGCATATAAACACCATATTACTTCTAAAAATGATTCTATTATATTTCGTCATTTTTAAAGAAGACTTTTTTTTTCCCCATACCGGGAATTAGCATTTCCCTGCCAAACTGGACGTTTAAAATGTAGATAAATACAAATACAAGTCACTTTTGAAAGATCTCCTAACTCTTGAAAAGAATATTTACCTCCCTTATTATGCTGAGATAACATTATATTTGTCCATGGTTATTGCTCCTTAAAATATGAAACCCCTCAGAGATCAAAATAAGAATTTAGCATTTCAGCACAACATGGACAGCAAGAACTTGAATTTAATTTCTGCTAACTTCCAACTAAATCATGAAAAAGGAGTTTTAGTATATTATATAGGCTATAACTAGTATTCTTGAAGCTGTCACAGGTTACTTCTTTCAGCAACTAATCAAAATAGCTTGCCTTCAAATATTTCCAAATCTAAGAATGTTTTGGCATGAATGGTTATAGGCAAACAGGCATTTTTTTTTTTTTTGGCTTTCAGTTTAAGAATTCAGCACATTATGTATCTTTAATTTTCAATATATGACTAAAAAACCCCTTTATACTGGAATTACAACAAAGATAAATTATTTGATTTACAGATTAATTGCCCCTGCAGGCTTCTTCACTTTTGTTCACAAAAACAGACTGTAATTGTATAAAGTGCATTTTCATTTACAGTCTTACCTTGCGCTGCACAGATCCCATCCTTACAGACTTTGCATCAGCAGATTGGTATGTGAGCCATAAGCCTGTGTCTACATGTTGTATGAAGCATATTGAATCCCCATATTTTATTTCAGGTGCTCCCATTCCATCCACCTCTTTTCTTGTCCCCACGTCCAACTTTTCCTGAAGGGAAAAGATGCATAAAAGAACAATAACCGATGTGATAACATTTGCATCTAATATTTAATACAGGATAATTGTGCAGCACTTCAACAAAACTATTAAAAATTGGAAGAAATGTGACTTCTGGTTATCTGGGGAAAATAAAGGGTGAGAGATCTCATCTATAAAATAATCTAGGTCATTACATTAGGAAAACAGATATATTGATTTTCCCTACTTGGAAAAGAACTAGGATCATAAAGGACAATACATGTCATTGTTGAAAAATAAATCTTTGTGGAGACAAAAAAAAGTACCAAATACTTTGAATTCCTTAGCAGAAGCAGCCTGTAATCTCCAGAAGTCTTTTCCCCTTGATTTTTTTCAACCTTGGAAAGGGAGGCACCTCCCTGCAATTCATTCCTGACCGTCACGGACAGATGGCCTTTAACCTGTCACTGCTCGTTACTGCCCAACAAGAGGCTTCATATTTCCTGAGAGAAGAAATCCGTATCCATATATTTGCCACTGTTCTGTTGACACACTGCAAAGAAAAGACTGGCATAGCACTGCATCAATCTACTCGGAGTCCTACACATACAGCAGTCATTTCTGAAGAGGAAGTTCAGTATCCCAAATAATTTGCTTGGGCAAGCCACCTCAGCTAACATATATATGGGCATATGTGCCTGTGAGTATTTCATATGATTTATTGTATTTTTGGGGAGGGTAGGGCTTCTGAGAAGTATTCTTCAGAGGAACTGGAATTGAAGGTGTTCCCCAAAATAATGCTCTTATAAGAACTCCTTCCTAAAGGCTGCTTAGCTTTAACCACCTACCAAAGAAACAGCCATGCAAATTGCAAGCCTATTTCAGGCTATACACTCTAAAACCAGTTTAATATATGAACAAAGAATTTGTAAAGCCACACAAGATGGTCCTCTTAACCAAAAGCAGCATCAACCTGCTCTGCTGCTTCTGACGAGCATCAGGACACAAGCCACTTATACAAAACACGCACGCAGTGATCTGAGGAGACAGCTTCGCTGGAAAAGGGAACAAAAGGCTATGTTTTTAAATGAATAAAAAAATAACTAACTGCTAATTTTTCAAGGATTTTAAAAGCCTTTCTTTAGTAAAGGGAGATGTTGTATAACCAGATTTTCTCCACCTACAATCACGACATTTTGAAGTACTTAAAATAAAAAAATAAAGATAAGTAATTACTCAGGTGGAATTCTTGTTATTACTTTTCCTACCATCAAACTCCTCAAGAAAACATGGTCATCAATTCAACTTATTAACCTTTTTTTTTTTGATAAATGTGTTAATTTCACTCTCTTGTAAATGTCTGAATTCCTTAAGTGCTTAAATTCTTGGTAAAATCTTGTCCTGATTTGTTATTATGTCTGGTGCTGATTACTGAGCTATTGTGTGTTTCTATTTCATTGTTAATTCATTAGGTTGTTCATGTAATTTCTCTTAATGTTGCATTCATTTCTTTCAAAAGCTAGCACAAATAAGTTGACTGTAATAGCAGTTGGAAATTGAAAAGCTACTTATAATAGGAAATTGCACACAGATAATGATACAAGAAAAACAAATTAGGTTCTGCTAGCATAGGAAGAAATGACAGGCTGATTTCAAATGCCAATCTTTTGAATTATCTTCACAAGCTATAGGCATTTATCTGCGTCTTTGGTGCTTCTACAATATAATTCTTTTCCAGTCTATTTTTTCTACGTGAATATGCGAATTCACAAATTTTCTCATAAATAAAAGTCTTTCAATAGCATATACAATTGGTAATTTAAAATATTATTCCAAAATTTCTTTAACGTATACTACCATAAAGATTTAAAGGGGTTTGATATGACAGCCTCCATCCCACTTAGGGATGATGTTCAGTTCACTTATGGAAATTGCAGTGCCAACAATTTCTGAAGCACAATCTCTGTCCTGACCCACATAAATACCCTGGCAACTCTACATATAAAGTTTAGAACTCAGAGTGAATTCAATCACATTCATTTGAATGCTCGTCAGATTTTTAAAATAATGCTTTGTTTCCATATACGAAGTATTCCTAAACCAAGCTGCCTCCTCCACTCTTTTTTTTTTTTTTTAATTTTTAATTTCCTGCATAATAATAGCTAAGAAAGTATATAGTAAGAGACAGATTTAAGTAGAGACAAAAGAATGGAAAGGTCAGTAATGGTGTGGGGGCCATGAGCCTAAGAGCCTTCTTTTGGGAGCTTTAAGACTTTGAGCGATTTGTGGGAGCCAACAGGAGCCTGAGGTTGTTTATAAAGGGATAGATTTGAGTGGGGTGCTGGATTCATGACAAGAAGCACACACTTGAAACAATACATCTAATGGACCAGACTCATTAGCTACTACAAAAAAAGTTCATAAGTTCATTAGTCAAAATCAGGATCTGTAAAAATAAAGAAAAAAAAATGAAATCATCATGTGTCATCATTCAATAATGACCTTCAGATATAGGCCCTCATGCCTATATTTGCTACATTGTTTTCTACAGCATATTTACAAAGAGAAATTACAGTTGTATTTTCAATTTATTTACAGTCTCAAAACAAGTCTTTTTTCTACACAAATAAAGATCAAAAATCTATATTATCTATTCAATAAACTGGAACATAAGAAACTGTCACTTCCAAAGGTCTTTAAAGCACTTCAGTGATGTAAAGCAATAAAAAAAAGGGCTGCAATCAATGCACTGTTATCAAATAATTTTATTGTACAATATGCAGTATTATCCCCATAAGGAAATCCTCATTACAGAACAAGCTTTTATTCCAGGCATACAAGAATATGGGCCAACCCTTCCCTGTTTTCATGTAAGCTAAATGGACAAAGTTGTTTCATACAATTGTATATTAATGTTGAATGTAACTATTCTATTCTAAGCCTAGCCTTAAGAGTGTTATTTCATTATGTTTTTACATGCAAAAGGGATTCTCATGATTAAGTCTTTTTTTTCAATTCTCTCACTTGTCATCTGACCCAACCTCTATTTCTGCGGCGCACTCAGCATTCACATTCTAGCAGATCTCACAGACTGGAAAAAGCCATGGCTGCTTTTTTTTTCAAGATGACATTAATATATTTCCCATGAAATTTTATTAATAACCAAATGGAGATACAAAGATAGAGACCAAGGAATTTTATTCCATTTCTTTCATTATTTCAAAAAGACTTTATAAAGAACATACTTCATAGAGAATAGACTTTCTAGAGACCGTACAAACATTTTTAAATCGAGAATATTACTTTCTTTCAATGGAAAATAATATTAAAGCAATGCTTTTTATCAAAAAAGATGATCAATATTAAACAAGCAGAAAATAAAAAATAATACAGAACAGAATCACTATAAATATCAAATTTATATATGAACCATAAGGTTCATACTATAGATATCTGCAGACATCTTAAGCTGAATGAAGAGATACCATGAGTTAGAAAGCAAAAAAAGAAAAAAAAAAAAAAACTCCTGAATTCAAAATGCTTCAAAGCCAAATATAATTCTGACATAATGATAATTAGTAGGATAACACACAATAGCCAAAGCATAAAACCCAAACTTACAGAAGTAACGAAGACAGTGTTACCTCTTCAGAATATCAATGTTTTCTGAACACTGTCTGGCTTGTGATTTTTTTAAACATTCACATTTATTTATGGAATTGAGAAATTTAAAGAATTTTAACATGTAAGAGCAGATACCTATAACTCATCCATGTAAAAATAAATATTGAAATGAAATAACGTAACTATGAAATATAATTCATTTATGTAAAAAAAAATCTCTATATACATATTTTTATTTCTGTGTATGTATGTATATAGAGACACCCAAATGTACATGCACGCTTAATGTGCACACACCCAAATATATGCACACTTAATACTTTGAGCACCCAAGAAAACTATTCTTGTCCTAAATACTATGTGATGAAAAATGGAAGCATTTTAGTTTTCTCACACTTAAATTTTAAATGCAGTACTGGCAAGCTACTGCATTTAAAATGAGTAAAGCCTTTGCAAATATTGAGGTTAAGAACTACAATAAATGCTGAGCATTTAAATTTGCTTCTAAATCTTCAGATTACCCAGGGGACACATCTTCAGTATTTTCTGGGCAAACATAAATGCTGTTTCTTTTTCTAACTGGAAACTGAAATTCTCCTCTATTCATACGCCTCAAGGAACTGACACTTCAAGCATCAAATCAAAATACTAGCAGTGCAAATAAGGGTATTATTTCACCATATCTGTTTTTTTCCTAATTGAAAGTAACTAACTTATTGTACAAGAAGTGGGATCTCTCTGCACTTTTGAGGTAGTGAAAGGAAGAATTATGACTGTGGAGGAAAGGGATCATAATTGCTGTGACCTAAGGAAATATGGGGCTGCTGGTCCTGACATACTCCCACTGCTAATGCTTCGGTGCTAACGGAGAAGACTGGGGACTCCCCCTTCCCCAGGCGTACTCCTTTTGGACTAACTACCATAAACCACACAACTAAGAGGTTACATAGCTCTTCCATACATGGTTGGAGAAAGAGACACCCCTGAAGTTGCTTATTTCACCTACAGAAATCTTTCTAATAGAGCTGTTATTTTTGCTGTATGTATTCAATGCTCTCTGCCAGACAGGGGAGGCACCTTAAATTCTTAATGCCTCTATCCAAATAAATCTGCTGATTTACTGTCTTTTTCACAGGGAAAACTGACACTCTTTTAAGAAGTTCTGAACAGCAAAGTGGATTCATCCTCTGCAATGAAAGGCAAATGAGATACCCCATGGTCTCTCCATAATTTCTTCCAAACAAGTCTTCAGTTAAAACAAGGTTTGATATCCAGTAAACTTACATTAAGTATGATCTTTCAAATTGCCATTTTCCTTGGAAATCCATATTTACATGTCAGTAAGATTGTTTTCTCATCATCTGTGAAATGCTGATAAGCTTATAGATCTCTCTTAAAACTGCCGTGTTACTTTAAGAATTAATTACTATTTGAATCAAGATTTGATTATGTGTTGCTTCCAGAGGTGATTGCCCTTCTACATGCTGATTTGCCCCATAATCTTTCATCTCTGCTCTTCACAGCATATAGTGGGTTTGGCCTCTTAACAACAGCTAAATCAAAAAATATAGGTTGAAAAAAAAAGGAAGAAATTTCAAACAAAACATTGTTCCAACTCCAGAACACCACACACACTCATTTGTCTATACTACTTAGAAAATAGAGACTGCCTGCCTTTTCCGTATTGACAACAGATTGTTGATACTGCCTGTATCACTAACAACTCTTGTCTTCATATATTTTTGGACTACATGATAATAGGGTACAGTATATTTTTCTACTGTCTCTGGTGCAATCTCAGCTGAAGACTCCAGTCCTGAGAATCAGTGTATGAATTCTTTTCACCTATTCACTTCAAAGAAGAAGTAAACCACTTAGATACATATCAACAGTGACTTCACAAATCATTTGTACTGCATTGTCCTGAAAAAATTGTGTATTTCCACAACTTTTCTAATCATTAAAAAAAAAAAAAAAAGACTTTGTCTGGGTCTCTAAACAACAGTCACCTGTTCTAACATCTTAATTTTTCAGAGTGCCTAAGTCTATATAACTCCTTTCAGAAGTATAGTTATTATTTATCACACCAAGCATACAATGGAAATAATTAAAAACACATAAAGTATTAGCTAAAGGAAAGTTATTGAAATATTTATCATTCTGTTTATTAATATATATTTTAAAAGATAAGTATAAAAATACTTTTATTGGAAAATTCTCAGCAATATCATGCTGCAGTTGAAAAGAGTAAAAATCAAGGTTATTAATGAGATTATCACATTATTATTCTAAACCCACTATATAAATATACTTTTTAATTTGAAGTGCTTATTGAAAGATTCAAAGGAAAACGTCCAATGTATAACACAAACTATGGTAAATGTAAATTAGATCACAGTAAAGATCTAATTACAAAAAACCTGATCCTGCAATATTATTAATGCTTCTTATTTCAGCCAACACAGATAAAGCAGTAAAGTACCTGTAAAGTTAATCAGAAAAATAGATAAGAAACCAGGAGTCTGTGCAAAAATAGACAATCAGCAAAAAACAGCCTGAATAATTAAAAAAAAAAAAAAAAGGCAAGTTGACAGACTCGAATAATTAGATCTTGCTTATTAGAGATAACGTAAGTGTTATTAGTTTTATTACTGCTGTACCGATTCCGTACCTTGGAAGACCGAAAACAGAATGCTGTAGATTTTACATCTGCTTTCTCTTTGTCGGTGAGAAGAAGACTTCTGTCATCCAGGAGGCTTAGATATTTCCCCGTCGTTATATGTCTTAGTCTGAACGGCTGTCCCCATCTAATGTGGCTGCCACTCCACCTAAGAGAGTTCATTGGAAAAACCTTTAACAAATTTGCAATTTAATTATTAGCTAATGTATTGAAAAGAACATTATTTTGCCAACAAATTGGAATAGTTTCCATGTATTGCTAAATTCTAACTTAATATTTTAGATGGATGATTCAAAAAATTAATTTTAAAAACAATTAGGCAGTTCCCCTTTTAGGGCTGGAACTGAAGGAAGAAAGACAAAAATTCCCCACCTAATCTTCCTAAGAGCTCCTCTAACCAAAATATAGAAACTGCAACTTTTAACTTCTTTCCTCAAACTGAGCTCTGGAAAAGTCACTACTTCTGACCTTGCTGATTAACTCCTGAAGAGAAATCTGCATGGTGATGACATTTCATAGCCATAGCTTGGACAGAAACTGTCTTAAATTTTCCTTTGATTGGAAAACTGCCATAGTTAAGAATTTTCACTGATTCTTCACAAAGCTTTCTTTAGTAAACATCTTTAAATGTTTGCACTTCAAAAATATATACACATACTCGATTCTTATGCTTTTGTTTCCAAAATGCCAAGCATAATGGCGCTTATGCCATGGCCAGAAATAGTCCGAATTATCAATAAATGTTCAAATAATATCAATGGAATACAAACATGTCCCTTTCAAATGAACCTGGTTATAAACTCATTCACATATCAGAACTTTTTATTAGTGCATCTCTCCACTTGCCTTTAAAATAGGCAAAAAAGCTTTTAAAACAAAGTCCTTATACCCTTATGTTTCATATGTACTCATAGATAATTATGAAAATGACTGAAGTGAACATCTTATACAAGTCTATATCATTTTCATTTTCCGAGGCAAATACATGTAGCAGATTGAAGATGTAGCCTGTTTAATGCAAATATTCATTTGTTTAAGCATTTCTTCTTAAGCATTAGCCATATTGTACGCCAAGTAGGCAAAAACAATTTGAAAGCTCTTTTTAAAATGCGAGAGCAATACCTATCTTCTCCTTTGTAGCAGGATTTGTTACACTTCACTAACTAAACTTCTAAAGCTTCTTAGTTATTGAATGCTTTTTTTCTCCTTAACTATTTTCTTTTGTAAATGAAATATTATCCTCTTTGATAAGGGCTAACAGAGAGGCAGTTTTTCAGGGGAAGGAAATACGAAAGCTTTATATCTTACCAATACATTTTTTCCATTATGCCTTCTACATGGTGAAGTCAGTACACTTCACAATGTCCCATCTAAATTATCAGTGTTCTAGCATAACATGTTACTCAACTAAGACTTCA
The DNA here is from genome assembly GCA_013398735.1 of Nothocercus julius. Classification (NCBI taxonomy): domain Eukaryota; kingdom Metazoa; phylum Chordata; class Aves; order Tinamiformes; family Tinamidae; genus Nothocercus; species Nothocercus julius. The sequence goes on from VZSV01000037.1 coordinate 1,471,773, forward strand.
TGCCATGAATTCCAGGTATTTTATTGCTGCATCTAGCAAAATACATCAATCCTACACCTTTCATAATACAGTCAATGCAAGGCTTTGCTTTCCCCTGGTCTGATTCAATTTATAGTCTACTCGGCCCCAGTAGGCTGCTTCACTTGGACAGTAAGAAATGGAAAACACTAAGAGTATTTGAGCAATAATAGAGGAATACTCTTAGTTCAACCCTGCTGGATAGGAAAAATGTCAAAACACACACTCACACCCAAAAAGTTTCTTAAGTGGAAAGCATCTTGCAAAGCCTTTTTTAATGACTTAAAATTCTTTTCTACAATTTGTGTGTAAGATGCACATCACCGAATCAGCAGTATCAGCGATGTCACGGCAAGCCATTCCAACAGGCAAATGTTTTTTTAAAATATGTTTAAAATGTGCATCAAAAAAGAGTAAACATTTAATTCACTGATAGCTCTACCACTACAGGGGGGGAAAAAAAAAATCATAACACACAAACTAGAATACTAACACAAATTCTCTATAGTAAGAGAGCTTCAATTTTCTGGAAAGTGGTGTGAAGTGCTTTTTCAGAAGATTTAGTATTATCAAATCCTGTTTTATAGGAACACTGCTTTTGAACCAGAAGTCTCCAGTTAAACTGATGTCTCCACTGAAAGCGATTTTACTTACGCAACTCTTAGAGTCTCCAGTCGCCAAAGGGAACGGGCATGAATGGACACAGCACCCCCTTCATAATGGACAGTTCTGAAAAATCAAGCAAAGGCACACATTAATGGTTCAGCTCTGTCACAAGGAAGTATTCCTCACATTTATTTAATTGCATTTCTCATCTAGAGACAAAACAGTTATTGTAACTGTCATATTCCTATCATATTCAATACCTGTTCTTTTCAATTAAACCATCCCATTTTCAAATTTTATTTTAATTGTCTTTTGCATCTTTTGTTGAAAAGTAATATTTTTCACTTAGTATCTTTCTCATACTGCTTTTAAGAACACAGATTCAAGAAGGGAAAAGAACACTGACCATTACAGTATTTCTCGGCTCTAACAGTAAATAAATAGTAAATGAGCATAAGGATCTGTGACCATGGCATCCCACTCACAAGAAAGGTAGTGTTTTCTCACAGTCCATTTTATTAAGAATAACTTAATCATTTTACTACACTGAATTAAGAACATTCACCTGTTTGTCATTGTATTTTATTACCTTATCATAGCACCAAACATTTCACAAACCACACTGATAGACATCTCAGATGTTAACAGTTTCCTACTTCCAAACTCTAATACGCAATTACCCCTTCTTATTTCTTGCATATATCTAGAAACCTGAAAGCTTTTAAAAAACAACCAAGTCTCAAAAACTGTTTTTTGCTTTTTTTCTTTTTCCCACATTGAAATAAGTGGCTCAACCATAAAAGAAAAAATGAATTACTTCTCAATATTGATAAAAATATATAAAATCTGCTAAATATGTGCAAAAATATGATAAATACAAATATGTGCTATAAATGTGCTAAAACCCATTTTGGAAGACACTAATATATCAATCCTGTGTAAAAATAGAGGCAGAAAAGAAAATGGTAAAGGTTTGACGGCAACAACAACAAAAGAAAAAAAAACACTCCCTGACGTAAATGAAAGAAGATTTCAAATATATTGGGAAAATATTCAAAATACAAAATAATCCCTGCTCACTACATTTACAGAATCTGTCATCCTGAATATTAAAGACCCATGCATAAAGAGAACCACTAAGATGTGCTTCGCCTACGAAAAAGTAGTTATAATCCTGTATGTAACTCTCCTCTTGCAACAGCTGATTTTAAACTTTGTATTTTTTCCACTTATTATCTGAGTCATTTACTGCAATTTTTACTGCATTAGCAGCAGCTGACAAGCATTAGTAACTCTTGTATTTTTTTCTCACAGAACAAAATTCAAGTTAAATCTTATTTTTTTGCTTGAAATAACCTTCATTAGTACAGTGAAATGTAAATGATAAATGGTCTTGTATTCAGCTACTGCTCTATTTACACACTCCCTCTTTTATTCAGACATGTGTTTAAACTCTTGTTCTGCAACTAACAGATAAGGTTGCTGTTGCAACACCTAAACAATAACAGATACAATATCACACACATCTTAATGTCAAAACATTCTGATTACATCCTGGTTTATTTCAATATGAAGCTAGCTGACATAAATGCACTTAGATTTCAATACATTCATTCAATACAATATTTAACAGTTATATTAAACAGTTCTCTAGTCATTGAAAATATGTGGCAAATCAGGTGGAAGCAAAGACTAAAATTAATTAGCATGTTTCATTTTTAAATTCGTATATTGTCATTTTTCAGGAATAAAATTCTTTTTCCCAGTGGACATTTGGAAGCTGTGACTTGTTTCACGGCCTGGGCACTCTTGCGCGGCTAGCTTTGGATGACAGGTAGCAGTTGAATCAGTGTCATTTTTAATGTTTAAAAACATTCCCATTGTGAACATAAAAGAAGGGTTTCTCACTGGCCACTTTGCTTTCTTTTATGCAACTCTACATCCCTTATTTCATTTCTCTGTTCCTTGAAGACAGAGCTACTGGTCTTTCATAATGTAAGAGAAAATTTGGGGAAAGAAATAGAAAGGAGAAAAGGAGAAAACAAAAAAAGGAAAAGGTAAAAGAAAAAGGAAAAGAGAAAAAGAAAAAAAAAAAAAAGAAAAAAAAAAAAAAAAGAGTGAGAGAGAGAAAAGATCCTAGGATTGTCTCTCTCATTTCCTTATAAACGGACGTGACAGTAGCAGAGGGAGGAAAGGCAAAAAATGATGACAGCCCTTTAGGGAGTAGTAAAGCCTCAGGAAAAGCAGTGACAGGGAAACTAGCTGGGAAACAAAAGCAGCAGCCCAGAGGTTGGGGCCAAAGATAGAGCAGCAAGACTCTGGAAGGAGAGGATGGAAGATACATATTACAAAAACCAGGCTGGCACTAGCATATGGCAAAAGCTCTTGCGCCTTTAGCTAGGCATTCTCTTCTCTACGGACAATATGATAAAGAAAAAGAAGCTTAAAATTGAAGTTAATTCACTTCTTCTGTATTGAAGGGCAACTTATCATGCTCTTACCATAAGACAGCAGCATCGAAGAGCTGAATAAATTCATATGTTGTCATATACTTATTCATTTTGTAGAAGAAATCACAAGTTCATTTTTAATTCCCTTTATTGAAATGCAAGTATTCTGAAAGTGCTCAACCAACCATCCTTTGTTTTTGCTTTGTAGGAAAACATTATTCCATAGGCTATGGCTCAATTCTTTTTATACAGTATTGACAATAGTTCAGTGCCCAGTGCCCAATGGTTCATAACACTTTAACCCTTCCCTGAAACAAACACTAATAATCTTGAGAAGACTCTGACATTACTAGGGCAAATAAAACAGGAATTTTAATGACATGTGAATAACCTACATTTCTTTTAGCCTATTGAGGAGTTACTATAGAATCACACCGATAAGATGGAGAAAATGTCAAATTACATAGACTACTGCATACCAAAACGGAAGAATCATTATGGAATTTATATTCTCAATTACAAGACAGTTAAGGAAAAAGTGGGCAATCATATCAATGAAATTCACTGTAGAGGGCATTAAATGAGGCAATTGACAGCATTTTGTTGCTGTCAATGTTTTTTTAACTGAAGAAGTGTTCCACAGCAAAGGAACAATGGAGTAAACTTCCGAACCCAGGAAGGAATCTGGGGGTCATAAATATGAATGTCTTATCTAAACTTCTGACTTTTAAAACATATATATACTTAATTTGTCATTTTGCTTAGGAGGAGGATAAACCTAACAGCATAACAATATAGTGCCTGGATTTGGATAAACGAATAAATCCAAAAAAAGACATCAAAGTTCAAGTCACGGCTCTTATTTCAAAAACTGGATTGGGATCACCAGAAGGAAACCTATTTTTTAAGCCAGAGTTATTCTGTCTACACAGATCAAAAACAGATAAAATGCCTCCAGAGAAACTAGAAGCAGCAAAAACCATGGTTAATCTTCCTGTTACTTTCAAATCACATGTCTTGCCACAAAGCATTATATAAGAAGAAAGGGTGATTACACTGCACATCATACTGCAAGCTAGTGAAGATTTGGCTCTGAATTGATTTTTACTCCAAATATGTCCTGTATTTTCCAGGAAATCCTGTACAAAACTCAGAGAGTAACCTCAGTGATCTACTTCAAATCTATTTTAAAATAAGGTATTCAACATACACTGTAAATACTAATGCAATAAGGCAATTTATTTACTTGCTCTGTCGTAATCTGCTGTGTAGAGTTTTTGTGTTCTCCTTAAATAAATTTTTCCATTCATTTCAATGACCAGCAAAGCTGTTCTGTTTTTAATTTGAAAGTCAGTTACATGAGAAACCAGCAAAGAACTCCATGGATTTTTCAAATTTATTTATAAAACAATATCATTGCTCCCCTTTCAGCTTCAGCTTCCTTCTTTCTTTTTCTTCCCTGCAGGTGAAAACTTTCAAATTTTCACATGTCGCATATTTCCCGGATGTCACAGAGCCCACCATCAGTAAGGCCACATCTAGAATACATGTTGCCATTCTAGAGAGTATGGCCTGGTTTGCAGAATAGGTGAAAAGAGCTGGGAGCGTACTTCAGGAGGTTTCTGCCATTAGCTTTTTAGCAGCTTTTAAGCAAAAAAACAATTGAAAACCTGCTCTATAGCAATGCAAAGTACTGCAGTAATAAATAGAAAACATTTTTACAGTAAAATAAAAATTATATATTCTGCATTCTACAACAGAATGAAAACTGTACAATGATTTTTAATTCATTGTACTGTAAAAAAAACAGCAAATGTTGACTGACTCAATACTATCTGGAAAACACCAGCTGATTTTTTAAATAGCATGACTTTTTAAATCTTCATTGCATAGCCTGAATTCTGTGTGAGCATTACCTTGCACAGCTTTTAATTAAAGTGAGAAACAACAAGTAGCAATTACACAGCAGCACTTCAGTGCATACCTGCTCTAAATACCAACTGCCAAAATAAATACAAAAACTTTACTCATTCCCTTGATGTTACAAATTCACAAATGAAGACTCAAAGCTAAACCCTGCAAAGGATAAGAAATTGAAGTGTCACAATGTCAAAAGGAAAAGATGCCAAATGGAAAGCACATAGCATTTCAAACTGCCCTTAACACAAACAGTGAATTAAATCTTACAGCAGATAATTACATACAGTTCTCAAGAAAAGGTCTTCAGAGTGGTTAAGAGTTTTATCATGTTCAAAATGGGGAAAGTGTTGGGGAAGAAAACAATCCTTTCAATTCAAGAAAAGAATGCACAAAGTAAGAAAGCCCGTTGCCCATGTACACAAGCAAGCACATATCTAATTAGAAGGTGCAGTACGCCGTATTTAATTCAATGAAATCACACAAACATAACGTTATCTCTGTTCTCTTCTGTCTGATTTTTTTTCTCTGGTACAATATTATGTAAAACAACATATCAGCACATAAACCCCTCTGTTTGCACTGCTTCCAATGGATTTTGTGTTTTTTTTTTGTTTTTTTGTTTTTT
>VZSV01000037.1:1477536-1490222 GCA_013398735.1 Nothocercus julius
AAAAAAAAAAAAAAGAGTCCAGACAATAAAATCCTATTTTAATAGTTTTTGAGTCATTGCTACAAGGATCTGTTTAAATCAGTCCTCTGTGCCTCCACTCCCCAAGTCCTTGATGCTGTTTTGAAGTATTTACAGCTCAGTGATACTTGCTGTGACCTCTTAAAAATGTCCCGCTGGCCCAGGAGCCCGTTTGGCTCAGGAGCCAAACACGATGACACACAGGCAGGTTATCGGGGGGACTTGAAGTTCCTCAGCGCCACACGTAGGTGACGCGCAGTCGGAGGGGAGCAGCCGCCCCAGGCCCAGCCGTGCTGCAGACTGAGCATCTCGGCTCTCAGCAGGAGAGAAGTCGCCCTCCTCAACAGCCTCTCGCCTTCCACAAGCACCTGCTTGGGCCTGTGGCAAACTGTGGTCCTCAGCTTGGCCATATTCCCAGTGCCGTGGTACCTCACTACCACCAAAAGCCAAGTCCCTCTTCCAAAAAGGCAGCGACTGCACCCTCCCTGCTAGCGATCGGGGTGGCGCAGTTCCTTAGGGAGCACGGGGAGGGACCCCGGAGCCAGCAACGGAGAGGGGAGACACAGAGAGCGTTCAGAACAAATCGCAGGACACAGAAGAGAAAAGGATCAGCTCTTTATAGGATTATTTCTGCCACTACCTTGGGCCTCTTCCAGGAGAGGCTGAGATGTCCTTTCCTCCGAGGAAGCTGTCATACACGCTCAGCATCTGCACTGCCGGCGTATTGCAGCTCCCACTGTGCGAAACGCCGGGCCACAACAGTATAAAAAAGCGCCCTGCACCAAAGAGCTTCTAAGCAGGTATCATGTTACACACAACGTATGTTTTATTCAGGACTCTCACTAATCTTCAGAACGCTCACATTTATGTAACTGTATCAATGCCCTCAAAATGTGGAAAGAGGTTGTTTTTAAAAGATGCCTAGGAGGAATCTTCCCATCAAAACAACGTATTCATTCCCAGCAGTGGATAACGGGTGACAGGACAGGATAAAGCTGTTATTTTAGGACTGTCTGATCTTTTACTTATTAGGGAAGGCACAAGAGAAGGTACTGGCAGAAAAGAAGTCGAGACACAGGCATTAGTGAGTCACAGCAGGCGGGGAACTTCTCCGAGCTCTTCCACCCTGTCATTCCGCAGAGCAGAGCTGCTCTTCACGCAGCTCCTGACACAAAACCACCCAGGCACTGCCACAGTCACCCACCATCAGGCTATTTCAAAGGTCAATGAAAAGAAGATGGAATTACTATAATCCAATGTCTTATGTGCCAAAGCAAGGGAACTTAAAAGATTAAAAAACTGGATTTACAATTTTCCACTTGTCAAAATTACCCATATTTTTTAAAATATAATTCTACCAGCAGCTAAATATCGCCCATCAAAATATCATATGGATACATCTCAAAACCCGAAAGTAGGAACTAGAAATCCTCATTTTAGACACTGGTTTGAATAGAGATTCAGACTAATTAATAGAGATAGCTTTTAAGAAATAAATAAATTTTAAGAAATAAATTATTTAGAGAGCAGAAAATGTGGAAATAATGGAATGAATATATCTAACTCCATAAAAATAATCTCAGATTATATGTTAGAGGCATAAGTAAAAATCACACAAATTTGTCAGAAAATCAAAAGAAGAAATCAAAAGAACAGCAAAGGAGAATATGAACCAAAAGATCAAGCTTATGCATACTGCATTAAATAAAGCTCCTGTCCCACAGGAAAATTTCAAAAGATCATAGTCAGAGACATAGATACTATTTGTGAATGATATGCTATTTCTTGTCTACTAGTTTTGCTAGATGGGTAGGGAAAGATGCAGAAATTGCACTGAAAGAAAGAGAGTCATGGGTTTTGTTTAAGGCACTGGTCTACAGTTTAAGAAATGAGTCCTGTTCTTTACTTCTGTTTGTGATATGGTGCAAAGATGAATCATGGAAACACCCACACAGACCAAGTTACTTCTTTTTCCTTACCTGGTAACTTAACACTCCTGCATTGCATTTTTTATATAGTGTCATGCTAAGCTATAAATTCATTAATGAAGTGCTTGATCATCCTATAATTTTCCAATTATATTGCATTTAATAAGAATTTCACAGAATTTAAACTGAAATATGAGAAAACACTAGTAGAATTCTATTTATTTATCATGTTCTTCCCTGCACCACTTTCAGGGATGAGTAACAACAGCAATAAATTCCAAGATCTAATCAGTCTATTATGTAGTGACCAAAATGTAAACTGATCACATTTTAAGTCTTCTACATTTTGACATAACTTCTCTATTTAAAAATTCTTTTCTAAACCAGAAATAAGAAAGGGTCAGGAAACAACAGCTGCTGTACAAAAAAAAAAAAAAAAAAAAAATACTTTCAGGTGAAACAGCTCTAGTTTCTTCCATTAGTATTTATACATAAAAAAATCAGTATCCATATGTTTTAGGAGTGCGCTCTTTTAAAAGGCATAGAACGAAAATATATTTCTATTTGCATACTGAGAAAATTCAGCATGGAAATCAATCAATAGCACTTTCTTTCTTGTGGAAATTCAGACGTCCAAGTGCCGAAATAAACAAAGTATTCCAAAATCAATATTATCATGTAACTCTTTTCAAGTTGAAGGCAGGAGTAGATCCGACACTTCCATTAAAGTCTTACTGCTTCAAGGCTTAGGATATATTTTATTTGAGTGAGCAAGTGAACAAGACTTTGATTTTATTTTATATTTGATTCACCTATGTAATGGTTCCACTGAGACGTGCTGCTTTAGTGCCAGGCTTATCACACCATTTTGGATTTATTAGTTAACTGACAGAGAAAAGACACATCCAGAGCTGTCATCACTTTTCTGCTTCCTTTCGTGGAGTCCTTCAACCATGAAAATAACTGCAAATTTAGTCCTATACTCCCAGGTGAGGTACACTTGAGATTAATACCCCAGATTAGTAACCTTGAGGTTACATGTATTATGTATTTTCTTCACTGTTTAGGTCAGTAAAGATGACAATAAGCTATCGAAATGACAGTAAGATGTGTAACAATAAAACAAAAAAGTAATGTATCATGAAGAATAAAAGCAAACAGTAAATATTATAAATAATCTGTTGTAATGAAATCATAACCACAATAATAGAGTTAGTCAGCCATTGTGTGTGTGCTATCACAACCACCCAGCTGTTAGCATAATAGAAGAAAAGACTGGAGAAGCTTATTCTAGTTTTGATTTTAAGCTAAGAAGAACAATGTTCAATTCCATTTTGTTCAGTGTTCTCCAACAAACTAGTGCATTTTTTCTCCTGGTGCTGTACCAAGTCCACTTCCAGTAAGTACTACTGCTTTTACAGCTGTAAGTGACAGCAGACAGAAATAATATCAAGAGGAAAGCGCAGAAGACTCACGTCCAAAGCCGATCTCAGTGACATTCGCTGTTATGAGAGACAGAGTTCATTATGAGAAGCTTCAAAAATTTGTGCTACCAGTGACATTCAACATTGACTCTGTGAAATTCATTATTACTCCATTCTAAACCACAAAACCTACCTTCTTTGTTCTTCTCCATGTTCGCCAGAAGGGACTGTCAAGCATTCATCCATGTGGCCATGCAATAATCTCAGAACATCACCTCCTATCAGATAGCCTTGAAAAAAGGGAGAAAAACAAGTGTGTTTATCTGAAAATAGCACCATTCAAAACCACACTTCAAGCTGCAATAAAGCATATCAGTTTGATTTAATTGCTTTCTGTTGGTGCTTGATGTTCCAGTGAGCAGAGAGCTACTGTGTTGGGTGAGAGCCTACAGAAAAAGAGGGAGATGACTCTTTGCCCTGGAACCCACCTGCCCGTGGCAAGGGAGACAAACTTCAGGTCAACATCTAGGAAAGGGGAGAAAGTGAAAGGGTCTTAGAAAAGATGTTGCTGAGGAGAGCAGCCACTCCGCAGAGGATGCACGGCAGGGACATTTCACTGGAATGGGGTGGGACTGTAGGGTTTGTGCAACTCGGAGAAAGACTGATCCAGCTGAAACCAGAAGGCAAGTACTTGCCTCCCAAGTTACAATGGGTAAAGTGGGAAACGCTTCTTATTTCTCTTTCATCTCACTCACACAGTATTGTTTTTTATTTTAGAAGTTAAGGGTTCCAGTTAATGTACAAAGAAAATCAATGTCCACAAACAAAAGGACAGAACATATCTGTAGCTTCACAATATTTGGGACAAGGACACTGCAGATGCAAGCAGAAAATAATTCTACAACTTTCATCAGTAAAAATATCAACTTCAATTTCATGTCAGCCTCTCTGAAACAGAGATATGATATTACAAAGAAATTAAATTTTACGTTTTCCTACCTATATTGCTTTATAATCTAGTAACTCAAGAGTACTAACACCTGGTAGATTTTCAGCACAATTGAATGAAAATTTTTAATCTGACAAACTGAACAAATTTTTAAAGTTGCAAAAAGGTAATTCCTAAACTCCTTCCTTCTTCCTAGAATCAGTTAATATCAAATTACTCATTTGAGCAAGATATGAAAATATGATCCCTTGATTTTGTAAAAAGTACAGGTTTTATTATATCAAAATCATTTTCTTAAAGTATTGTTAGAACAGTAGTCTGAAGCTCAACAGTAGCTGAAGAGAGAAAGCCAGTGCTTAAGATCCAGCATTCAGAAATGTGATCATATACACATTTCATAGGTTTTATTTTGATGCTACTGTATATTCAGGAAAAACTTTTTTTAAACCTTTGAATTTATGCACATGATTTTAGAACTGAATTTTTCACCTTTAAATTACTGATTTTGATTCAGAGGGGCATTTTAGTTAACGTATATTAATTTGCATATGGAGACAATATACATCTGGAGTACAGAATTATTTGTCACGGTCCTCAAGTTCTATTTTGACTAAAACAGTAAATTGACTTCTACGTAAGAATATTTTGCAAAAATGCATACAAAAAGGAAATATTTTGTTTTAACCAGCTACTTTCAACATCCCAGCTCATTTTATGGATTATTTATCTATTATTTTCATTTTGAAGTCCTTCCATTTAACTGACATGCTTTTCATTCCACAGAAGTAGGTAGAATATATTCTTATTGTTATACTTCTAATGGAAAGTTTTGATTAAGAGCAGGCATATTAGTGTTAAGTGTTCCTATACACTGGTACTTTGCATATGAAGGCCTCAACTATTTTGCAAATATTAACAAATTTAGATTTAGCTTTATATTCCTATTCCTCCATTCAGATGTAATTTATCTTCAGTTAGGTTACAGTTTTCCTGAGACATACAGGTCACACACAACTACCCAGGTATCAGAATCATTCTTCCTTCACAAGGAGACAGCTTTGATTACAGGAGCATTTGCTGTATTTGCAGAAAGAGAGACTTTTCCCTAATTGTTTCCAACATCATCCAGCTGATCATCTCCAGGCAAGATACTCTCAGAAAAATAAACTAGTTAAGTATCTATCCCCACGAAAAGCCAAAAAAAAAAAAAAAAGGGAAAAATGTAACAACAAAATACAATCAAATGCTATAGGAGAGAAACTCACCACTGCAAAAATCGTATTATTTTCCCATGATCTTCTGTGGTAAGAATAGATAACATATCACTGTATTTTATCAGCATGGACTTGTGCTTCACAAGGCGGCCAGGCATGTCTCACCAGGGAGGATCACCAGCTGGAGAGACGCAGCATGACCCTGAGCCTCAGCTCATAACCTGCACTGGCTTCATTAACACGAACGGCACAGCAGCGCGGCCAGCAGTGCGAGCATGAGGAGAACAGAGTATGAGGTTTTTAGTAACAAGCAACAGCCTGGAGAGAAGATGACCTCAAAAGGTTTCTCCATTCAGTGTTCAGCAGCAACACTGCTGCCCCTACCATTTGCCTCTAGTCACCTTGGAGATTCTCACATCAGCTCCCAACCTTTGGCATCCTGTTAGTTACTTCTGGATCTATTTGTCCCTCATTCTTAATCCACATTCTTAATTTTTATTTTCTGCCCTTTATTATTATCATAATTTTTAAAAGATTCATCATTTGACCGAATTTCATGACTATCCAAGAAGGTATGTGCTGATGCAAAAAGGTGTTTAATCTTACATTCATTTTCCAAATACTGAGGGTTGATTAAAGAACCAGATTCTTCTTCAGCCAAAGAGCATTTTTTACTCAGTGAGTCACAGGAACACGGGACCATGCCTGCACACTTCAGAACAATCAGAGATAACAACTTAAACCAGGACCACAAGCCATATTAAGTAAATGTTATTAACATACCTTTACTAAAATGTATTAACATATATTTAGTAAAATGAAATTTGAATTAGTTTTTCAGTCTATAATTCAGTCTATCATTCAGGCTCTCAGTGTAATTTTTCTTCTGCATTTTCAGAACTTTTTTTGTTTAGTCGATTAACGTTCAAAAAAGAGAAATCCATTCTCATATTTCAGTAGCATTTAGCAGAAGAGTTGAATTTTTCAAGTATTTCCTTTAAAATCAATCTTTCAATAATTAAGTTGAGCCTATCTTACCTTGGGCAACTTCACTTCCTGAACTGATTGGGGCCACGCTCCAGAGGGTTTGCTGGAAGGCTGCATCAACATGTAAGCTCCCATTGCCATAAGAGAGATGCTAAAACCAGAAGAGATAGAGGCTTTTATCTGGGGTTAATTAAAAATTTAATTAGTATATGCAGAAATAATATTAAACATGCTCTTGGTTCTTTCATACATAAATTGTTCCCCTTGTCTGCAGATGGAAATGGAAAGTCAGCCCTGAGTACTCCTCAAGCGGCACAGGATAAGGCTAGAAAAAATAGGGCATACATTGAAGAAATGTATAAACATGGCACAAAATAGTTAGCTGTTTGGGGTCTTAGAATGTAATTCTTCTCTGAAGATTTGATTATTAAATGCTACAGGGGTCTTACACTCCTTCTGTGTGCAACATACTAAGTTTGTATAGCAGGATGTAACATTCATGTAGGTATTTCAGGTGTAATTCACCATTTAAACATTTCTGGGCAAGAGCCTTCCTAAAACTGCCAAAAGATTAAGGATATCCTTTGAGTAACTCACTCTGTAAGGCACATAAGGAAGTATCCAAAAATGCATTTTTGCACCAAACTTGCGTGATCCAAGGAAACCTGAAAATAGCCTTCCCTGAAAAGCTCATTTCCTGCCTAAGAATTCAATGGGCGCTCTTCTTTAATTCTATTATTGTATACCTTCTGCCGATGTTCCTGTTCTGTCTGGTGAGTGCCAAAGATGATTTTTCTTCTCAAAAAAAAAATTTTAACATCCTCAACAAAAAAAAAAAAAAAACCTGTTATTTTGCCCCTTATTTTCCCATTAGTCCAATTACATAAACTAGTCACCAAACATAGACTAGGCTGAGGGATTACAATCTCTAGCACACCTCTAATCCCAGTTCTACCTTCTTGGCCTCACTTACATAGTTCAATTTGCCCCAAACAAGATCATTACATAGATTTCCAGTTAGGGACAATTAGCAACTTGAACAGCACAACCAAGGAGAACCTTCTTGTTGTTCTTATAAAAAGTACTTAATTTGGGGTGGGTAAAGGAAGAAAAGGATAATAATTTATGTCATTTAGGGTTGCCATGATCTGCTCTTTAGCTCTTCTTATATCTGTGTGCTTTTTACATGTTAATGAGCTTATCCTCAGAAGACACGGTGATATCAACCAGCTGAACCTAACTTCATTTAACAAGCTCTATATTGGTGTGCAGAACGCTAAAAAAAAAAAAAAAAAAAAAAAAAAAAATCCTAACTTTGTTCCTTGGTCTTCACTGAAGAACATAGAGTATTCAAGCTCATTGAAGGGCTGGGGAATCAGAAGGTAATTTCCATAAGAAGCCTTCTACAGTGCTGCAGTAGCATAGTTACATTTACAATAACTAGATGATGTATTTTAAATTCAATACTCGGCAAGTCTGCACTGATGGCACGCACTGAGACTGCAGGGAGAAGATGCAGGCTGCTTTTAAGAAAGAGGCAATGAAACTTCAATTCACAAATTCTTTTCCCCAAAGGAATACACTGAAAGATATACTAAACAGCACCTAGTGTTTCTGCTGTGAGAAATGTACATGTGTGCAAAGAAAAAAATCATACAGAAAACAAGACATCTGCTTCAGGCTTCCTCATGGCTAGCTATGTCAATGTTAATACTGCACATCTAGCGCTGTTTCCATCTGCCCTTTGTATTATGCTGCCTCTGACATTCTTTTCTGCCTCTTCCAGGTAGTTGCACAAGAAAAAAAAATAAAAATAAATAAAAATAAAAATATTTTTTAAAAAGCTTCCTTCCTGGTACAATCTGAGAGTTATATATAAAGGTTAAAGGGCATTTACAGCACTGAAGGAAAGAAGGGACTCCTGGGGGTACCACCCCAAGTGACTACAGCAACTTCACAAGCAAAATCACTCCACACTTACCAGATAACATTTCTATTAAAATGAAATAGGTGAAAAAAAAAAAAACAGTTAGTGACACTGATCATTATACTGATTCTGTCAAAATAAATGAAAATATTTACTGCCATGGACTATAAATACTGGAAAGAGCTAGAAGTATCAGAATTGCATCTCTGTAAAGTTTTTATATCACTATTTTTTGTGTTTATATCTAAAAGTGGCAAGGCATTCATACCTGCAGAAAAGTCTATGAGTATTTGGAAAAAGTCTGAATAAATATGGGCAAACTTATACTCCTGGGAAAAGAAAAAAAATGGTAATCTAAGTGTTGACCCAAAGTAGGCAAAGCCACCAAAGTTTATTTGGGTTTACAGATCTATAAAATCCTGGTTTCTGTGCATTAAAGTGTTTTAAAGAGACTACCTGCAAATCCACAAGAACAAGGTTTTTCCACTGATACAGGAAGACAGTTGGGAGCAATATATAAAGCCCTTCCGGTCCCTCTACTCAGCACAGGAGTAATATTAGCAAAGGGAGAGTAACGGACAAAGCCTGCAGAGGCAAAGAAATTGCCATTAAAAATCAGCCATGAATATTTATCTAAACCACTCTCATCCTGAGGAGAGCAGAAAATGCTGGAGCCACGTCAGGAAGCGTGCAACTGCGTTATATACAGTTACAATGTTCAAGGCAGAGCTCCCGTTCTTTTCACTTGCAGGTATCAAAGCTCAGCCACACTGGGACCTCATAAACTCTAGCAAAAGGAGTCATTGGAGCCATGCCTCCGGTTCTCAGCTGATAAGGAAGGCACAGGTGGTGACCATCAGAAGGCAAGTCTGGTGTAAAGAAGGACGTGCTCAGCAAATTCTACAGCAGAGCCCGAAGCAGAATCTAATTCTTCAAGGGAAGAAAAAAAAAAAAAAAAAACTATTTAATTATTACAATGCCGATTCTGCACCTACAAATCCCTTGAAAGTCTTTGAAATTTGCCCTTGAAATATGAAGCTTGAAATTTCATCTTCAAAGTTCGTCTGTTCCGCAGTGTCCCTGCTACTCTGCCTTGACGCATCCTTTGAAATTCTATCATTAGCACTGAGACAGAGAGACCTAAAACAAACTGCATATTTAAGAGATGTCATTAAATATATTTGGTGCTATAATTCTTGCATTTTCTAATATTTGTGATTCTGCAGTTTTAATAAGGAGATTCTGTTATAGCTTATCTTGTATGTAGTTTTCCCACATTTTTAAAAGGCAAATTAAAAAAACAATTACAGTATGTAGCACATATACCACTGACACCCACCTGAATACATGCAGAGAAAACTTTCAAAACCATTTTTCAGACATCTGACATTTAGACATCAGAAAATCAACTGACTGTCATCACTAGCATGGCTGACTCCTATGCTTTTCTACAGCTAAATAGTTGCTGACAGCAGCTACCTATCCCAGTTTTCCAAGCCTCTTCCACTTTTTTTTCCTCCCCAGATCTTTATCCCAGTCCCATATCTCTCTCTTAACCAACCCAGTTAGTCTACCTTATCTCTCCAAATTAACATTTCTTTCTGCTTCAAAGATTTTTCCTCCGCCCTACAAAGCTGAGGCTTAGCTTTCTTCTTGCTTAGCTTTTTTCTTCCCACATCATCCAGCACTCAATGTCTTTCCAGAAACTCAGCACAACTCCTGCGCCTCATAATTATTTTTGCATTTGCTGGTAACCAACTTTCCCCTCTCTGGATCTTGGTCCAGCAGCTCCGTTTTCCTCCTTCACCCCAGATCCTTCATAGATCCCTCTTCTTGCCTTTCCTTCCCCATCCCACTCTACTGGTTCCTTTTGCAGTTGTCCTCATCAGCATGGGCTCTCTTCCCCGAATTTCGAATTCAGTCCTAACCTGCAGGTGCCCACTCCTCCCCTGTCACCAGCTTCATGTCACAGAAGACTCCTCTTGCCTCCCTCCAGCTGCCAAGCTCCTCAGCCAGTCAGTCAAGCCCCACTCAGGTCCCTCCTTCCCACTTCAGGCCCCAGCTCGGTCTTTGTCACAGCCTATTCCTGTCCCTTCACCCTCACCAGCCTTTTGTTCCTCCTACTTTCTAATAGCGGCCGCCTCCACATGTCTCAAGTGGCAGCAGATCGCCACATTTCTCAGTTGTCAGTATCTTCTCCTTGCCTTGGGCCGCCCGCGACAAGGCATATCTGCTCTCACCAGGCTTGGGGGAAGATTTAGTACTGACTGTGGGGGGAATTTAAGTACTTCATTAGCACATAGGATCTTCAAGAGTTTTGGTATGTGATGAATGGGCAAAGTCATCAGATTTTTAGCTGCTGAAATAAAATCAAGAAATCCTTCTTGCTAATGTTCCAAGTGCAATATCTCAGGGATTTATTTCTCTAGTAAATTTAGTTAAGAAGGGGTTTGTTTGTTTTCTTTTTTTTTTTCTTTTTTACTTTTTTTTTTAAATAAAGGACACTTGTGACATGAAGACCCCTCTCCTCATTTCATGTGCTTGCGTAAAATGTGAGATGCTCAACATTTCCAAGGAAGTGAGATGATTTTTTTAAAATGGGGGTTAACTCTTTTTCCTTCACAATGCTCATGCTCAGGGTCAGCTGACCTCTTCTAGATAAACTAAAAAAAAATCTCAGACTGATACAAAAACAGAAAAAATATATATAGATTTTTATAGAAAACAATATTTTTATCTTGATCATTCCTTTTGCATTCATTTTCATGTCTAAGGATTTTTTCTTGACTGCTATTTAAAAGGCTAAGAACTATTGTTACCCAGAGGCTTATGAAAATGAAAGAAATTAGAATTAATTACATTTCTAAACTATTTAATATTGGCAATTTTGAAAGCTACCATGGGCTGCAGCTAACAATATATTAGGCATAGTTCAGTGCAGCAGCTCATCCTAAAAATGCACAAGAGGAGAAAAAAACACTGGATACAAAAAACACTGTGAACCTCTGTTCACAAGCCTGCATTGCCTCAAGAAAGGAAACAGAGCAACTCTGGGTGGAACTTAAACAGCACCAATATTTAGAGCTGAACTTCTTTTTGCTCTATGCTAATAGAGTTCAGCAGAGCCAAATTTCCTCTCAGAAGGATCTGGCAACAGTGCAACTCACACATTATATAATGCCACAAGCTCTTTTATAAGTGCTTTTCCTCAGAAAGGCTATAGAAGAAAATAAGCGTGTAAAATCCCATTGCACAGGTAGGGATAATGAGAATCAGAGCAACTGAAAAACTTGCCCAGGGACATTACTGCCCAGAGTCACAAAGAGCCAACATCCACATCTCTAGACTTTCATTATTTTTATTTTCCTACTAATCTTCCTATCAGTTTAGCACTTGTTCAGGGAATCAAAAAATATCTGTTCAGGGCAAACAGACATAGTCTCTTAAAAGCAGCAAGTTCCTTGACTGGATTTAATAATCTACTTGGTCTCACTGTCAAAAAGGATTCAGACAAATAACTTTACCTCTCCACAGTGATAACTACTGTGAAAGGTATCGGTTGCTACATTCCTTATTTAAGTGCAGTAGAAAATAGGAGTTATAGAGTACATGTTATGAATCTTAAATGAAAACATTGTTATTCTAATAAACTGTTCTTTTGCTTTCACACATTACTATGATATGTCTACTAGATACTGTAGAAAATTAGAACTTGGTGTATATGTTTTTGACAAGGAAGAAACATATACATTTTTAAAATATGTTGTTTTAGTTACAGTTTTGGGAAGGTTACATATGCCTCTATAGGGATGAGTGATTTTGTTCCTGAACTAGATAGCTCAGAAAGAATCCAAAATATTAAACTATTGTCTCTCAGCTATTTCATTACAATAATACTGGAGAATCAAGGTTTGTAGGCAACAGCCGTGGAGGATCTGATATATAGGTGGGAAGAAAAAGGGGTTGTAAGTGTTTCAAGGCACACAAGCTACTCTTCAGGTCTGCCTGGAAGCATCAAACTACAAACTATGCTCAGATAAAAAACAATTTTGGTCTTAGTTAAACTTATTTGTGTTAAACAATCCAAGTGACACATTACCAAGGTGACAAGGATGATCCGGGGCCTGGAACATCTGCCCTGTGAGGAAAGGCTGAGAGAGCTGGGCCTGTTCAGCCTGGAGAAGAGAAGGCTGAGAGGAGACCTGATCAGTGTCTATAAGGACCTCAAGGGAGGCAGTG
>VZSV01000037.1:1493291-1513956 GCA_013398735.1 Nothocercus julius
AATTCTGCTTCTGTCTGATAACCAGCTGGAATATAAAAAGCCATCAATCTACTAATATATGATTAACAGTGATTCGTAAATTATCCCCACTAGTCACTATCAAGAACATAAATGCCTTTAAAACTGCATGGTGCTTAAGACGCACCGCTCAACAACTCTCTCTTGACCAAGGGAGATGCTCTGTAACAAGCTCTCCATCTCTATCCCTGTTATCTTTCTATTGAGAAGAGCACAGTAAGAGTGGACATTAGGTGACTGGCTGCAGTCAAGTTCAGCCCCTTGAAACTTTACTTCTAGTTGAACAGTATATAATTGCATCAGGGGATCGAAGAGAGTAAGGCTGCTGTCCAAAACGTGCACAAGGAGGGACTTCCTTTCCTAGGAAGCCTCCAACATATGCTCAGGTTGCCAGCCAGATGCCAGCTATGCATTCAGGCACAGCTCATCTGACATCCAATATCCAAGAAAAATCAATGAGAAACCATCAATTCAACACAGACTGACAAGGAACAGATATTAGTTATTTCTCATCAGTATTGAGGCAGACCTAAGTTTCAGCACCTAACCAGGAATGCCCAGCTCAGTTTCCTGTCTTCAGGTATCTGCCCTCCGAACAGATTTCAGTGCAGTGGAACGCCTCTCTTCTGTGACTGATTCTCTGGATATTAGTCAATGACAATAGTCTGGGTGATCTCAAGTAGTGTTCACACACGAAAGGAATAAGCTGTTGCTGCTGCTAGCTCCTGTTACATACCATGCCGCTGTAGGAATGGCGCAACAGGATCGCGTGTCCATAGAGCAGCGTTCGATGACCTCCACCTTGCGCAGACTGAAAAGCAAACAGAAAGGATATAGTAGCACTTTGGAATAAAATCAGATGCTTCTGCCAAAACAAAAATTATTATTATTAATAATAATAATCCATTTCTGAATAATCTCTATCTATCCTGTGACAGGGAAATCTATTTCTTGATAAAATGCAGTTCAGGGATTAGTTCAATAGGTAGTTTCATTACCTTGTTCTCTTTGGCTCTGATTGCCTCTGAATATATTGAACTTTTAATCAGAATATATTTATTCCTTGGGACAGATCTTAGGTAGAATTTGGACATGCAAATCTAGAATCTGCTGACTTCTTGTAACAGAAAATCTTGATTACACTGATGAGGGAAAAATGCCGTATTTTGTACTCAGTCACAATCTTGGTAAAAAATTACTGCAGAAGCTTGAATCTTATTTCCTTGGGCATAAAGTTGATGGTTTATAGAGAAGAGTAGCTTTGATGCACATCACATACCCTTTATGCCCTCATGTGTTGTTAAATCTCTCCATATTACCCCATCCTCCTTTCCAAAGACACACTTTAGTGCACGCAAGATATGTAGAGAGAGCTTCTAGACTGACTGTTTTACCAGCAAAATATGAATGATAGTTCACTCACATTCAAGACCAACCTCCAGACTGCTTGCCTGCAGTGTTTAAATACTTTCAGACAGATTTATTCATCTGCCAGGCCAGGTAAGTGCTCAAATACACTCAAATTATTTCATATATCAGTTCTAACAAACCACGAGCAAATACTTCAGATAACTTGGTACTTCTGGTACCAGGTAACTCACCAGGATTTGGGAGTTCTGAAAACTCATGAATCAAGCTCAAAGCCGTTCTAATAGGAAAAATAGTAAATGGTACTCCTGAAAAATGGAGCATAAATCGTGACTGAAACAAAACTAATAAAATTTGCTTTTATTGGATGGAAACTGCAACTGAGTTTTCACAATATTGACACCATGCCATCTGTTTATATATAATCAAGAATAAATAATTTTGTTAAAGCACTAGGAACCTTTTAAAATCTGCTGCAGATTTATGGAGCCTTTAGGTTGGCTGCAGCTGACTGACACCGGTCAGGAGCAAAGCCGCACAAAGACCTTGTCAAGAGCACAAATCCACATCTCCTCCAAGAAAATACCTCACATAACAGTCTACAAGCATCACCCATAAATACTATTTTAAAACATGACAACTTTGTAAGAAGAAGTATTATTCTCTCACATAGGACCTCAAATTTAATTTCTCACATACAGCATTCATTGCCTTTCTTTTATCAGAGTAGACTGACCTTCTATATGACTGGAGCATCAGATGCATTACAGAACAAATGGCAGCAATCATATTCTGCTATCACCTTGGCAGTTTCATTTCAGGCTGAAGATCCATTTCACTGAATGGCCAAGGTGACAATACACAATTTCCCATCTGTATTTACTAGTTGCCCTTCCGGAACATTTTTCCATTAGCATAATATTTATTCATCTTTGCGTTACTTTTGAAAACAAAATAGGGAGCTAGTGGTGAAAGAGCACAGTGTTCGAATAATAGTAACTTTAGGATTTGTAAGAAAGACCCATGAATTATAGCTTTTATCTTCACCAAGAGGAGAAGTGAACATCCTGACACACACAAAGGGTACTTCATATTCAGTAATTGGTCTGCAAGCCTGAACAACATGAATTTCCATTCGGAAAAAATGTAAGTCATGGTCTTCATCACAGACACATCACCTTGACAATACGACATCAAGATTTACTTCTGAACTACCACTACCACCACCTTCTCCAAAGGCACGAGGATGGCAGGTAGCCACTTGACAACGTCAGGACTGTTTCTTTCTGCTAAGCATGAACACTGAACGTCTGCTCCTCATCACATGGGGGAAGAGGAAGAGACGGCTACGCTGATACCATCTTTGCAGCATTTCAGCTTCTCCCAGAAGCAGCACTCACATGTGCCCAACTGATAAAGGCATGAACCGGGACCATGAGCGGTCCCAGTTGGAAACTATGATTTTAGTAACATTTGTGTTGTAGTTCTGATGCATAGCTAGCAATCTAGTATCTGGCATACAGATTTGGGTGCCAAAAAGTAAACAAATAAATAAAAATTGCTGGATCATCTTACTTTTGTCTAACATAGCATATTATATATCATGAGTGCGATTTGTCCTATGTTTTTTAGTTTCCAATTTTCAGAGGTATTTCTAAGTCAGAGAATGTGGTCCCTGAATAAAGTCAGGATGGAGAAAAGACACATTATTATTCAAATAACTCCGCCACTGAAGTTCTCCAGGCTCTGCTATAGAGCAGCATCAATGACATGAGCACCATACTCCTCTTCCGATATTCTAAAATGCAAGTTCTTGGATTATAACGAGACTTGGCAAGCTTTCAAAACTGTGGTCAGTAAACTGAGATTGAAAGAACTGTGCCGCTTCACACTGCTTGTGAAAAATTTCACATAAACTGCCCATCTTTACCTAATATTTCTGTATCTTGAAAACAAAATTAATTTGAAATTATCTCATTACCAAAAAGCTGTTGACAAAGCAAAATCAATTTAGAATACAACAACAAACAATGAAGAAGTTGAAGAAATTAGCATTCAAAACATAAAAATGGTTTTCAAGTTCATTGCATTGCTAAAACAGGCAATAAGAATAGACTACTAATATCTGAGCTCTTTAATTTGATGCAAAAAGTGTTATCTTGCAATAAAAAAAGAAGGGAAAGAAATTAAAACTAGGAAATATTGCTTTTGTCTGCTTTTCTTGTGACTTAATGTATTACTGAAACAGGCTTAAAGCGCCAAAGAGAATTTAAAAATTACAACATACAATCTCATCAAATGTGAAAATGAAGCAAGCACTATCACAAGAAACACAATGAAGAAAAAAAATATGTAACTGTGGATACCTATCCTGCAGTAAGAATGTATTACAGCCCAACAAAACTGTTATGCCTGTACAGTTTTTAGTATGTCCAGATATATGAACAGTCGTGCAATCAGCTGGCACATCAGAATTGGTATTTCCATGAAGCTAATTCACACTGTTGCGCTTGCATCCCTTTACCTGTCGATCCAGAACAGCAAATACCCTCTGACACTCAAGGAGATTTTGGGTCAAATAGCCATTACTTTTCCATTCTTTTCAAGAGAACAGTTTTAATCCTAGTAGGAATCTTTTATTCCTTGGGCCACCAAGTACATCTCTACATGCAAATGCCTGTGTTGCTTCTCCAACTTTTCTTCACTTACCTATGCATCTCCCAAACGATTAAATAAAATAACTATCAACTTCATGAATGTACCAACAAAAAACAAATACATGAAAGCGTTCACCAAAATAGCCTAGTTATTCCAAGGTTTTGTGCAGGTAGACAGACAACTCTAGTAACTTTGTCCCCATTCGGAAGTGCAATGCTTGCAAATCCTGACTGCTATTGCATTTAGCAAATCTAATCACCCATGAAAGCAATTAAAACCTACCACCAGTACTGAGAGTGTCATAGCAAAACAGGAGCTTCTGTTTCGCCCATTCTCTGGAAAATCACACAAGAGAGCAGAGTGAGCTTTTAAGAATGATGTAACAGCTTTTCCTGCCTTTAACATGTCACTTCTTGATGGCCATGTAACTGCAGAATGAAATTAGTGGCATATGTTATAGTAGGGGAAATAAAAGACTTATTCAAAAAAAAAAAAACAAAAAAAAAAACATGGAGTTAAAAATGAGTTACATGACACCTCTAAGACTTTAAATATGTAATCCATAACATTTACTGTATTGCTGAGATTCAGGCAACCTAATCACAGCCAGCTTGAGCCTAAAATATCCTCTGTGTCCTAGATTGAGTCCAAGAAAACACTACATCTGGATGACATTTGACCCCCCCCCGATTACTGCTCTCTACAACTTTCTAAAAAAAACTGCAAGCACTAGGTAACAATTTTCATGGCACAGAAAATCCATTGGATATAACATCAGATCAGTTTTGCAGTAAAAGAAGCAGTTGTGAGTTCCTTATTTTATTATTTAATATTTCCATGCATACTGTCATCAGAAACATCTTCCAAAGCAAACACTACTAGCTGAAAATACAATTTAAAATGTCTTAATCACTATTTGTTTTTTTGTTTTTAATCCAGTATACATATCAAAGTTCTTTAAAACAATGAGCAATGACAATTCATTAAAATGAAACAATTTTCTCAAATGAAGCCTAAATTAACACATTATTTCCAAAGCAAACTGGGCAGTCAATGCCATATCTAATTTATTCTTGTCACAAGCTTAAAATGATAACAGCAATTTAAAATTGCAATGCCTAAAAAAGGACCAGAGATGTCAAACCTATGAACTTGAAACTTAAACATAAAAATATTGCTTGCTTCTATTTTTAAACGTCAACCTGATAAGTACCGATGAGGGGGAAAATAATAATTTCTACCTACTTCAGCCATTTTCTGCTACGAACAAATGCTGAAGACAATGACACAGGACACCTTTACTTATATAAAAATACCTACAGATACCAACACAAGGTATTAAATTCCCAGCCAACAGCAACCCAAGAAGAAAGCCAGGACATCCCCCTGAGAAACTGCCCCCACAATTCATGGAAGCTCCTCAAACACATTCCTCAGGCATAAAACACCGAGGGCTGTTCATAGGGGGCATTACATTCTGAAACTGTATTTTCATCCATTAGCAGAGGAAATCAAACATGACATGTGGGACTGAGCACAGGCACTGACTGGAAAAAGAAAATAAATCATTTACCATCCATTCTGAGTAAAAGTACCCGTACATCTTGAACTATGCTGTTCCGTAGCAAAGAGATGTAAAGCAGCTGGTCTCAACTAAAAGTTTTAAAACTAGCAGACTAATGAAAGTATTTGTCCTGAATGGTTTCTCAAGAAAGAAAGCTACAAGTACACAGTGAGAAACAGGACGGTTTTTTATACATACATTTTTGTACATAATCTAAAAATGACAAGATACCTTCTAACCTGCTCAGACACCACCAGGAAGCATCTGGGAGACATGTGGATGATGCTGCGGGCTAGACTGGATGTTGTGTGCAGACTTGTCCAACAAAAGACTCCATCAGCCGAATACCAACCAGCACCAACACTGATTTTTGCTTCACTGATAAAAACTTTGCAAAGTCAAATGGTGAGAATCCAGGAGAACCTGCAGCCCTAAGTCAGCCAGAGACGCCCCTGTGCAAGGGGACAGTACCTGAGCATAGAGGCAACTGAATGTGGAGTTCCCAAAACACCCAACAGAACAACGCTAGAAAACTGCTGACATCCAAATTGTAAATTCCTGCTCAAGCAGGGAAATTCCATGAAGGGAGAATTAGTAGTTAGGGATCAGAAACTGGGAAGAGACAAAAAGGAACTGGGAGAAGGGGTGGGGAGGATGACTTGTACTCAGAAAGCATCACTCGGTGGAGCTGTATATGCATGTTGCACGACAATCCAGCCTTGTCTGTAGAGGACAGGATGCTTAGAATTATTAAATGCTTCTATGGTAAAGGCAAGAACTGTTCATTCCATTATTAATACACAACTTTTTTTCATCTGTTCCAGCCCAATGCTGATGGAGGACAGTATTTATCTGAAAACAGCAGTGAAGAGGCCATCCTACGAGCTGACTAGAACTAGTCACCTGAGTTGGACAGCACAAGGGAACCAAGTGTTCTCCAAGACCCTCTAGTCCCCACGATTTTATCAGTTTCTTTTTAACTTTTTTTTTTTGCAACAAACTCAGCTTCAGATGACTGAGGAGACTTCTCTCTAATACTAGACAACAGCCATCTTGGAACCAATGGGCAGGATAGCTAAGAGAATTTCTCCATGACATGAAGATTCAGATTATTTCTCCAGAGGTACTTAAATACTCAGTGGAAAGAAAGAGGCACCTTGGACAGAAATTCAATGCATCCAAAATCTGAGTCATTCTTTGATGACAGCCCCACTTCTCCTTTTGGTTGCACAGGATGAATGTCAGCCAAAGAGCCTGGAAAACCCTGACCAGCGGCAAAACCAGAATGAGTAAGAACGGGCCAAGTCACTGCCGAGCTTGTGAAGTAACCCTGGAACAGTGCCAGAAAGCTTGTGAGACAACTTAGGCAGACAAGCTAAATAATTCACAATCAGAATAGCAATGCTGGGAAATTACATCTCCAGCAGCATCAGAGAACTTGGAAATGCTACAGCAGAACTGACTGCAAAGAAAGTTACAAAGTGTGAGCCATAGAGTTTAACATCTTCTTCTTGCTTATAAAAATACCAATTTTAAAAACCTTGACAAAAAAAAAAAAATCCCAACTTTTCCAAATTGACAGCTTCCAGGTGCTGAGATCTTATTTTTATTTAAAAAAAAAAAAAAAAAAAAAAAAAAAAACCACTAATGGGACATTTCTGGGATTAATGAGCTTTTGGCCTGCCATTTTTAGTGATTGGCATCTAACCCATTGTGTCTGCTTCCTTTGGATTTAAGATCCAAAACTGATTAACTGACAAGCTACAGCAATATATTCCTTCAAACCTCTCAAACCAAACAGCAATGCTAAATTTAACTTTTAAAATACCAAACACTCTAAAGCAATTTATCACTTTGTTCCACTGTAGCCTATACCATGTTACAATGGAATACCAAACTGGAAGAGGAACCCACTGAGGCATTATATAACTTTTTCAAAATCACTGTTTAGTCTATTTATTAGTGTAAAATAAGTACAAAAATAAAATTAAAAATATAGGTATTCCCTTTGGAGAGTTGTGTGATTGATGACCGTGCTGATACCTGATGCCCCCTCTTAGATAATAGCTATTCTGTCAAGAAGAGAAAAGAAAAAGTCTTTCATTGAAATGGACAGCCCATATCCTAGTAATAATTAATATCCTACTAATGCCAAGGCAAAGCACAGAGAAGAGTTTAGCAAACCAGTTTTCCCAAGGAGGTCTTGGTTTGAACATTACACTATATCGTGTAATCAGTCTTTATAAAAAAAAATATTAAAATTTGAACCTCAATAAATCAACTGTCTAGTAAAAATCATGAGCATGTCTCTCAGTTTAGAACACAGAGATATTTCACAACCTATATTAGAAGGACTGAAATCTTTGGTAATGATGACAAACATTTATGTCAATACGATGCTAAATGAACTTGATTTTGATTATATTGGTCTGAGGGAAGGTGGTAAAAACAGCTATATAATTAGAAGCACATCCGATTGACGTCATGATTAATATTTCCAAAACTACATTTATGTTCCACTTCCCCAGCAATGAGGAACAGTGAAAAGTAGATGCAGTAGTGAAAATAAATTCACAATAAATAGGGCTATTAATCATCTGGTTCCAGCCATCTATGTAAAATAAACATTTGTATTTATGGCCAAGGCAGTACTTCCACTATAATCTCCTGTTTTCAAGCACTTACAGCAATTAAGAAAAAAAAATGCCCCAGAGGATAAAATTCATTGATTTCTGCCCTAGCGTAGCGATAGCTTCTCTTCCTCCCCACTTCTCCCACTTCTCCTGTAGAAGAGTTAGAAGAAATTAAGAGAAATCCTCCTGATTGTTTTAGAGCTAAATAAGTGGAGGAGGAAGGCATTTTTCTTGAGTTAAAGACTATGGAGAAGCTTTCTCTGTTGCCATACGATACAAGGAATGTGAGTCATCTTTGTCACTGCAGGAAGAAATTCACAGATAGAGAAAAAGACAGACAGCTAAGTGGGAGGAAGAGGTGGATCAGCAGAGGAGTCATGTTGAGAAAACTCTTCTGACATCATTCAATTCAACCCTTAAAATAACATTACTGATCTAGCCCTGAATTCCTGCCTCTTGGACACTGACGAAGATGCAAGCAAGACATTATCACAGAAGAGCAAACTATTTGGGGTCAGGGAAAAAAAAAAAAAAAACGTTTTAGAAGATGAATTAGGAACATAGACCAAAAAATAAAGGCAAAATTAGAAATGGACTATCGATATATCTTGGCCAAGTCATAGCCAGCTATTCTAAATGTCAGTTTTTCAAAATGCTTAAAGGTTCATCAAGTGCTTCCACATAGTCTTTAAAAAAAAAAAAAAAAAAGAAGAAAAAAGAAAGAAAAGAAAAAAGGATGTAGGGAAGCAGAGGCCCTGCAGAGCCAGGAGCTCACGGACCTGAGGTGTTGGTGCCAGCCAGTGCTCACCCCCGCTAAGACACCAGGCAATCGCCACAGCTGTCTCATCCCAGAAGAAACAGCTTTGTCCCGACTTTACACAATGCCCAAATGTTTTCCTGGAATATTCATTATTTAAGCATTGCCTCAAGGATGCCCATGTAGCAAAGAGTGCTGCACTCCCACTGAAGGGGTGAGGAATAATTGAGAATTTCCATTTCAGGTTGGCCCACAGCAAAATCAGATGTAACAAAAACTAAGGAATAGAGACAATAAATGGAGAAAATAAAACTATAGAAGAACTAAACGCTGTTAAAATTCCTTAAAATTCCTATATATGCTAGTGGTTGAGGAAGATTTCCATTGTTTTAGACAACTGATGTGGAATTGTCTTAAAACACTGCAGAAAAGTCTCTGCTAAAAGTTCCCTTTTTGAGTCTTTGGAGTCTGTCTTTCCATTGACAAAGGTGCCTGCTTTGGTCCTCTATGGTCTAAATAAAACCACAGTCCCCAATCCAAGCTAAAGACACTAGTCTCTAAATCCAGATTTCTACAAAATTCAGAATGTGTAATTTAATAAACAAAAGTTTGATGCTGATGTTAAAAATAAAGAAAAATAATAAATTAAGTGAAAGGGCAAGAATTCATACCAAGCATAATACTAAATATTTAACTTGCTTACCTTCATCATAAATTTCTGTAGAGCCATGGGAGGGGGGAGTGGAAAAAGAGAAAACGTGAAATGAATATTTGCTTTCAGGTGTTTAAAAATGGGACTTGTTTTCCGTGAAATAGTGAGTGGGATACAAAGAACAAACCACACTTAAAAGGAACATTTATCATTGCAATTAGCAGGTAATTATATTATGCGCTAGAAAGAAAAAACAGCTGCTCAGAACAATGCTTTATCTTTTATTTATGCAATAGTTTTCTCAGTTTCATTATTTTAAATAATGTATCACATTAAATACTTACTATCGTGTAGAGGTAAGACACAGTACAGGTAAAACAGCTAGCGGGCCCGATTAACTACAACTTGCTCAACAGAGAGTTCAATACCTGTTGAAGTCTCGCATGTGCAGTGCGAGAAAGCAACACCGGTGCTGCAATGACTTTCCATATGAAAACATACAATAAAGTAAGTGGTAAACAAAACTAATATTTCATGCAGTGATTAAAAAAAAAAAAAAAAAAAAACAGCACCATGCAACTGATACCAGGGAAATATGGAAATCTTAAGAAAGCTACTTTTCAGGTAGTATTCCTTAAAAATAGAAGGAGAGCCATATATTATGTTACAAACAGCAAACTTTTTTAAAATTTTTTTTTGATGAGAGCCCTCTGGCCACCTTCCACTCTTTCAACCTTATCAGTTCTTATTCTGACATCTCAAAATCTCAAGCTGAAGACTGAATTTTGGCAGCAAATCCCTACCCCACAGGTAAACAGAATCTACCTAACTGAAGAGCTTTCACGTAAGCCTGCATGCTTTCATTTCATACATGCTTTTGCAAGAGAAACTATTTATCCAGTGGTCAAGAAAATAGTATCTGTTCTGAAAGATATCTTGTTCTAGATCAAAAATTAAAAAGCTATGACCTAATGATATCAAAATGTCCAAAGAATTCTCTTCTGGAAAATCTTCTAGGCTTACATGATAGTTAGGTATTTGGAAATAGAACAAAACTGAATATCAGGCACCCTTGCCAGCTCTGCTCCATAAAATGAGTATTTGAAATATATGCACAGATTAGCAGCATGATCATTTTGATCTGACTATGCATCACATTTCTTAAAACCCAACATTTTTTTTTTTTTGCTTTTATGGGGTAGCTGCAGCCACTAACCAGAAATCTTTGTGGAACTCTTCACAGTGGCATTTAAACTCATTAAGATAGAAGCCAGTTAATTACATGATTAATTCAAATTAATGTAACCTTTCCTGGACTTGTCAACACTGAATTTCATTTGCCAATACGTTATCAAGAAGATTAGATGCATTAAAAAAAAAAAAATGCCTCTTATAGTTGTCATATACCTATGATTTTTTTTATTCTAGCCAAGAGCTGTCGAATCTCGTTGTTTATTCATTTTACGAGCCCATTAAACACCAGTCCTTCTGCACAACCATCTGGTTTCCTCACTGATCATTTATTTTATCTGCCTTTTTTTTTTTTTTTTTTTGCGGTCTCTCAGCCAGCTCCAAATTAATGTGACTACATTATCTTTTCTCCTGATTACTAAAATGACCCAGCAGCTTCTTCTGCTTTATTTTCTTGGAAATACAGATTTACCGATTCGTACTCCTCTCTTGGCATATTAAATGAACTGTAACAGATGAGAGAGAAGCAATTTTCCTTTGCCCATCTCTGCCATATCACATTCCTCGGAGTTATGCCAGCTCCTGCACACGTAAGACCACCACGTGCCTTTCCTTGAGGCAGCAAGCGCCACAGGCAGGCCCCTCAGACTGGAAGTACCAAGAGGGGACAGCAAGGGAAGGCAATGCTGGGCACTCATCCTGCTACCTGCTGCTTCCAAAACTACTAGGAGAAGGAAGGTTTTCCCTTCATAGCAAACTCTGACAGGGGGACAGAGCGCTGTTCTGAGAGCTCAGGCCAAGCCTGAGAAGTTCCCCACCAGCATGGCCAAGGACTCAGCTGCTGCTGTCAGCAGGCAGGCCAGGTCAGAGGCACCTTATTCCTGAAAGGAATCGTTTACTGACTACAGAAGTGCTCAAGTGACACAAAATGCTGACTGATGCGGTCACTACGTACTAGTGCATTATTTAATAACTGTTCACAGCTAAAAGTGACAGGAGAAAAGATCAAATTGTGATGACATGTTAGTTTCCATTATACACAAAACTGCTAGCCCACCAGCAAAGCAGCAGCGCTGACAGCAGAATTGGGCCACGTGTAGTTATGCAATCATATATTCTAAACGTGCATCATATAGATGCATGCAATATCCAGGGTAACAATATCCTAAAAACAAGCTCAGTCTTAGAGTTTTCAAGAATGGAGATTTATCTGCCTTGTTTGTCTCTGTGCTGTTGTGCGGGCTTACTTTACAGTCATTGAAGAGACATAGGCATTTCTAGAGTGCAATCCATCTGATTTACTAAACCGACATTTACTTTAGGAAGGGACAAATTACACACTAGAAGTGTCTGATTTTCTGCCTTGACTATATTAGGAGACTAAATTACCCTGCATTGTCTATGGGGGAAATGCCTAAACCACCTTCAACAGTTAAAGAGCTCATCGGTTGGTAACTAATTACAAAAGGCCAAGATCGCTTTACACACTGAAATTTAAGAACCCACTGCAGGCTCTCTATTGAGGACTTAAAAGCAAGGAGCAAGCTGATACTTGAACTTCTAATGTATTTCTAGACTACAAATAAAAGTCTCTGTGTTATATCCTATCCTGCTGAAATCCATGCAAGTGTAATGACTAACTGCATTAAAGACGCATTTCACCTCTAGGATTCACCTTTCCAAGTAATCAGAAGGTGTTGCAAGCTTTAAATGCTGGCAGCATTTAAATTTCTCTAGTATCTTATTCTTTCAAAAGTTATCCTGAGAGTTAGGATTGATACTTAAATATAACTGACAACTGGATAATCATATTCCACTGAATTAAGTCTTCAGCTGCATATGCTCTTTGATCTTTTTGGAACAAATGCCTCTACGAGTGCTTTGCATCACAGGAGTACTATCCTTATGGAGGAAGAAAACTCTCAAGACCAAAGGAATCCTATTAAATAATTAAGATTTTTGTTATTCTATTAAAAAAAAAGGTGCAGAAAGATCCCCACACAAATTCCACCTGGAAAGAAGAAGTGTATTTAGAAAATGTCTGTATTAGTTTGTCTTGATGATATGAATTAGACTTGGGCCTCAGTAAACATCTGGTACATTATACAATACATTAAGGATGGAAGTGCAGATATAACTGAAACTGTAGTAGTAGGTATGCATTTTAAAGAGTGTTTCCATATTCCACACATTTCAATGACTGTTCATCTTAACTTTCATACAGTGCTATCTCCCCCCAGTTCTAAATTTTCCCATAAAATATGTATGAGGTTAACAGAGTGGCTAATCACACTAATTATAAAGCAAGAATATGCAATGAGTTAACAGAGTGGCTAGAACCACACTAATTATAAAGCAAGAACATGCAATGAGTTATTTTAAATGGTATTGAAGATATACTGCAGCCATCATTTCTGCCAATGAAGCTTTGTTTTGCTGCTCACTCAAAACTCTTC
Source organism: Nothocercus julius (assembly GCA_013398735.1). Classification (NCBI taxonomy): domain Eukaryota; kingdom Metazoa; phylum Chordata; class Aves; order Tinamiformes; family Tinamidae; genus Nothocercus; species Nothocercus julius. The sequence continues at coordinate 1,506,589 of VZSV01000037.1, forward strand.
AATTACCCAAACTTGCTTATTATATCCAGGCCAGAACTTACTTAAAAGTTCCTGCTGTATTTGTCAGGCCCAAACTGTCCTCTAAAACAGAATTTATTTTCTTCTCAATCCACTGTCAAGAGTGTCTGTAATCAAGGCAATTATTCTGAGAAGTGTCCAAAGGATGTTCTCTCCTCTTACTCTGCAAGTTCCTCTTTTCCAAAGAAACTGAAAAATAGTTTGCCTCATTGCATAAAATTGAGCTAAGAGAAACATAATTATCTGAGAGAAAAAGATTAACCATTAATTTCAGCAGAAGAATCTCAGCTGTGTCTTTATTTAAATGTTACAATGTTATTGTTAACACAGCTTTGTTACTTGCCAGAAAAAGGGGAAACTCCTGTCCCTCAGCATTTAAAATTCTTAAAAATATGTTTTCCTCTATAAAATCCTCTTTTGTAGAAAAACTCTTCACAGTAACCTGTCTTGAAAGCAATCATTCTTGATGGTCTAGAGCCAAAATTAAAAAAAAATAAAATAAAAAAAGAAATTCTTCAGCATCCAACATCTCATATGGTCAGGTTTTTGAAACCATAGAAGCCCTAGAAAGCTCCCATTCCTACCAGCAAATTCTGTCACTGTGCTTGGTGTTTCTTAGTCAAGCTACATTTAGGTGTTTTTATAAGAGCAGAGGTCCTTTAAAACTTGAGCCCTGAAAGTCTTCAAAATCTGCACACTCCTTAAATATTGCACATCAATACCAAATCTCTCAATTCCTACCAAGAAGAATGGACATGAGGATTTACAACAACAAAGATATGTAAAGATTATTTCATCATTTCATAATCAATTAAAATACGATAAATGAAAGGTAGGACGAGAAGAATCCTTTCACTATGCATTATTCAATTTCAGATTGTTTCATTACTGGTATTTCTACTCTAAATAAGGTATATGCAGTGTCTTATAATTTTCATTTGAACCAAATGTCCTCTTTCTCACTTGCCAGTTTCATTAAAAGCAGTTTTCAGATACAAAATGGCCATAATGATAGAGGTGAGCTTTACTTCGATTAGTCAACGATTCAGTAGCCTGAGGTACTGCTTTCTTGAAAATTGCAAATTAAAAAGGCAGAATTGACATTTATGCAGACAGTACTATATTTTCTGAAAACGCACTCTTTGATTACTTTAGTCAAAGAATCGGCCATGCCAGAGTGTAAACAAATACACTTTTGCCTTTTTCTTTTATGCTTCATGAAGTATGAGGCCAGGTGCCTGTGTACTACTGCACCTCCTCTCCCCCGGCCCTGAAGTGCTTGTTTTGTTTTTGCCTTTTTTCCCTTAATAGAGAAAAATGTGTTTGTACAAGGCTGACAATCAATAGTTTTGTAATCAAGGAATAAAAAACACAGAGTCTGAAGACGTCATACTAATCTCTCACCTGTATTTAAAGAGCTGGACAAAAACAAGAAAAAAAAAGATCCATCATCATGGATTAAAAAAACATCCCAAACATACAACCAATTCACCAACTCTCAAAATGTCAAATTCACAGATTATGAAGAATAATCCTGTCATATTGATACAATTACCTAAAACTAATACTTAGCTACAGTTATTGATTAATGAATTATAGTGAAGTATAGGAAGATATAAACATAATCAGATGATATAAATAATTGTGGATACATGAGTAAAGACAGCAGTGAAAAGTCTAAAGCTACCACTTAAACAATGTATTTGTCTACAAATGTCTCAATCAGCTTACAACTTGAGTAATTATTATACTCTTAATTTCCATAAAGCCCAGCTGAAATGAAGCCAGTGCTCTACCTATGACCAGTTGGTCATACAACAAAGAACGTCCAAGTTGTTCTCTGAATATGTACAGATCCAATTAAGTATTACAAGATCAAAGAGATCTTTATGACCCAGATTTTCAGATAGAATAACTTTTTTTCACGTGAATAAACAATACAACAATTTTATGACCACTAACTTATACATATATTGATGATACATTAGAGAAAAACATATACAAACATGTCATATAGGAGAGTAATACATAAACACCACACAAGTGTTCAGCTCAGTACCCAGTGCAGACTGCTCCATGAAAAAGAGGGCAGCACAGTATGCACAGACACATTAGGAAAGGCCTTAACAATTCTATGTGGCTTAAACACATTCAGCAGAAATTGATGTGTTTTGAATTTCTAATCGCTAATCTAAGAAAGATTTTTTTTTTTTAATTCTGTAGCAGCTGTTCTCCCTCATTAAGTATATACATTATTTGCAGCTAGATAAAGCATCGGACATGAATTATTGACATTAATTATCTCATTGCCATGCATTTCAGGATTATAGTGTCTAGCTGGAAAAGGCAGGAAGGGTTACAGAATGGAGTTACAACATTAGACAGCAAGGCTCAAAATCAACAGGCAATCATCATAACTGTTTATTATGTAATTCTAAAATCAAATTACAAGACATAAAAGTCATAATAGTATGCAATTTTGTGTGATGTAACTCAGAAATGACCAGAATCTACAAAACAATGTATTTGCCTCTCTTTTTGAGCCAAGCAAGTTAAAGGATTGTGAACACAGAAGGTATAAAAACAGACAAATTAGACGCAGTGGCAACATGAAACATTTGGGATCAGGTGAATAAAAGACAGAATCACATACCCATTTTTCCACATCAACTAGCTGTAGAAAGAAAAAGCAAGAAATCAGTAAATCTCCTCTTTTAATACAGAATTTCAGAGAATAATTTGAAGTCAATGTTTCACATTTTAGAAATTTCATTCCTAAGAAGTCATCATTTTCCTGGCATCTTCTCTTTAAAGAGACACTACCTCACCTTTTCTCATTTTATGAGAAGCATTTCAAACTCTGCAAGCCCCAGAATAGCTATCTAAATATCGGCATAAATAAACAACAAATGAAGACTAATGCCAAATGAGTTCCGTAGTTCCATTAGTAGCAACCTGTCAAGACGTATAAGACACAGTCACACAGAAAACATTTCTCTACTGTCTCTCTTGAGTAAAGCTCTGCTACGAGTAAATATTTTTCACTTGAAGAGTGTTAGGGGATGCTGTTCAAGAGTTTTCATTTTACTGAATGCTAAAAGTAAGAAATCGAAAATTAGGGGATAGCTCTCAAACCCAGATCCTCCTACCTGCAGCACAAGAGAACACCTCGCATAAGAACAGAGGAGAACAGAGCTCCAAAACGTAATCCTTGGACAAATGATTAGAACCGGTCCGAAAGCTTAAGCTTTTTTTTTTCCCTGCAGATAAATTGATGTTTTATTAGAAGATGCCAATTTGGTTCTTTCTAAAAAAGGACTTTGTGTTTTAAAACAAATGCAATGTAAGAATAAAAGGATTGAAACACAGAAGTATGATAGAAAAGTAGGCAATGGTTTGAAGCCAAAGGTCAATAACATCACTATGATGTCTTATAAAAAGAAATAAGTTTGAATCATGTGCAAGTCTTTCATCTGTTAGCTTGATTTTAACACACCTGTTTTGCTAAAATTGCTTATGCATTAATAATGCAGTGCAAACAAGATGACTGTGTGTTGATGCTAAAAAGAGCTCATTTAGTCCATTGCCTTGCTTTGAGACATTCTCTTGCTGTCCCAAATCTCAACTGAACTGGGCAGTCAGATTTGGCTTTGCGAGGGGAAGAAAAAAAAAAAAAAAAAAAAAAAAAGAAATCAATGTATATTATCAGTCACATAATCAACTGCTTTGCAATTGCTGAGACGTCTGTCCAGTTTAATGTATTTTAAAATGATAGTATCTATTTCCACAAGTCAAACTGCTTAAGTTTTTATAATTGCACACATTAAATCTGTAAACAGACTCATAGACTCACTTGCTAAATCTTGACATGAAGTAAGCTCATAGAGAACTACACCGAGTACCCACTAAGACAGCAATATTACTTACCAAGCTGACAAGCAAGCAACTTAAACTTGTAAAAACACCCTACCTATGTCTATCTTCTTTCGATATACTTCAATAGCATACAAAACACTAGAGAACTTTGCTTCACACACAATGGGAGAATCTTTCTCAGCTGGATATGGCTAATCCCACACTCTGCATTTACTCAGGACAACTGCAACAGATGCACTGCCATGATCCACAGATGAGACTGTAACCTGAAGCAACACATTCCAGCTGGTGCATGGTGCATTCTCCTCTAGGCTTATACTCAGTTATTTTAAATAGAAACAGGGAAATCTTCTCTGGGGAAGGAAAAAAAAATAAAAATCACTCTCAGATTTTTTCTTTTTTTCCCTCCTGCATTTCCTCAGTGGATGAAGTGAGAATATAGAACAAAACCTCTAAAACTCTCTAATGAGATAAGCAAGATGACAATAATTACAACTGAACCCTAGAATAACAAAGCATACATGTCTGCAAGACAAAAATTCCCCAAGAGATTGTAATTTTAAATGATTTTTTTTTCCCATGACCCTTGAGTACCTCCATTTCCTGCTTTCAAGATTCAACAAGGTAATTGATGACGTACCTTCTCTTCTAATCTAGAAGTGTCTTCACTCATAGAAGATTTCTGTCTTCAAAATACTCTAAGAGCTGTACCTCTGTGTCCACCTGTTTTAGTTCCTTCTCTGCCTCTTATCTTTATCAGCAAATTTAACCAGTGAGAAATAAATGAACTTCCCTTTCCCACAAAGTCAGTTTTTATTGCATTCCTGAAAAGAGCACTTAGTGTACGTTAGAGATCCAATGGTCATGGCAAGGCTACGAAAAGGCCTGCCACCTCCCACAAAAATAGGAAACTCTGGGGGAATGATAAAAATGTTTGTGCCATACTCATACAAATGTTCCAAATAGGGCACACTCAAAAGAAGGCCCTATGTTCCAGGCTAGAATACTAACTTGATCTATGGTTTGGAATAGGCAATGATGATTTTATTCCTGTTCTTTCCTTTCCTTTCCCTGAGGTTTTTGACATCCAGAATGAAGAATGCAGTTCCTGCACTTCTTGAATTGTTCCAGTACTTTTATTTGATCAAAGCTCAGGTGATCAAAGCCAAGTCTTGTTCTTTTTGCTTGTTCTTTCAGCTTACCTCAAATGGCCCGATGCCATATAAGATATAAATATCTGATCCTAAGTAAAATGCATGAAGAGGATATAATGGCAGATTTTTTTTTTAATCTGTATAAGCTGAGCACTTTTCATGAAGCTTTCTAGTGATGACTGGTTTGTCCAACGCATGATGCAAAGCTGCATGAAATGCATGCACTTATTTTTCTCCATTCTTTTCAGTAAGGAACATTGGGGATATGCATATTCCAAGTTGAGAGGGGCAAGCTTATCCATAAGGACATGTGGGCATTGCCTGCTGAACCTAATAGGTCTATTGCTTTTCAGGACACAGTACTGTCTGATGAAGCCCTGTCCAAAGAATATCTGAAGAAGCCATCACTGTAATGCTTTGCTATTTTGGTAGGTTATGCCTGGCACCTGCAGACATCTCTTAAACTAATGAAAACACTCGGAACTACAGAAATATGACTCTGTGGCAAGGACACGTGCTCCAAAGCTTGATTAAATAATAATTCTTGCCTTATTGGATCTATAGCTTGTCAAAAGAGTAAACACTTTGATCAGTCCTAGGAATTAAGAAAAGTCTGTACTTCGTTAATTTATGGTCTTATGAGATGTATGCGTTCTGCTAGGAAACATCAAAATATATCTGGCCCATAATATTTATTATAAATGCTGTCACTTTTTAATAAATAGACTACTGTACTGTAAATCTGCCAGCTTTCTGCATCGTCTTGCTGCTTACTAATACCAGGTAATTAATGAAGTCAGAGCTCTGCAGGTGGAGGTGGGTGGATGATCTGAATACTCCAAAACTCACCAGCTACACTTACATTCCTCTCCCAGTTTGCCTCCATCCCTTCCCTGCAGCACAGGAAACCTGTTCAGCTCTGTGCAGCAACTTTCCTCATCTCTTAAGCAAAATCAGAAAAGCACACACAAAACACTAGCCCGTGATGGCTCGAAGCTTCGGACGCGACCCTCTGTATCAGGAAGGAAAGCTGTATTTTTCCCCTTGAGCAGAGGTTCTCCCTTACATAAAATCAGACAACAGTTTGCTGCTCAGTGGCACGGAAAACAGGTTTTATTAAAACAAGGCACCAGCAGAAGTGATTAATTGGCCATGACTGGATGATTAGATGGGAGTTAATAAGCTCATGATGCAATTGAGCTGCAAGTCTACCTTCACTGCTGGCTCTCAACAGAAAACAGCTCCCTGAAAAATGAAGTTGTCAAGGATTGGAGGGTATGAAATTAAAATTCTTCATGTTAAAAGAAACAGTTCTGTCTCAAATGCATGTATAACGTGTGCAACCTAATGTTTACATTCTGTTAATGAGGTTTGGCATGGATTTATAAATGTACATATTTGAAAAACACTTAGAATTAATGCCAATATCTGACCACATTATAACTAAAACTTGCTACTAAAAGTTAATGGACATATTAGTTAATATTAGTTAATGGACATATTACTTTTTTTTTTTTCTCCTAGAATGAGGCTTTTTGTTTGTTTGTTTTTTGTGCTTTTCTACATATAATGTTAGCCAGGCCTGATAAACAGGAGAGGCCGTGACATGTAAAGCATGGACATTCTGGAATATAATGTTACTACTAGAAAGTAAAGCAAACTTGGTCTTTAAGTGTCAGTAATTAGCCAGTATACTGATCATTCAGTTTTCTTCATAAGTTTAAATCCTTGTTTAAAAACAACAATGCATGAAAAAGGTCAGTCTCACAGGTGTAGAGAAGTATGGATCAGAGCAGAGATAAAAGCATAAACAAAAATAAATAAAATAAAACTAAAGGGAAATGGATAGAAAGTTAACCCAATGCAAAAGAAACAGACATATGTCTTTCTGTCTTTCACTTCTGTGTCCTGTAATGTGTGTCATTTCAGTGTCAGATGTACGTTAGAAAGATTATAATAATCAGTGCATACTAAGAATCTGCTAAACTATGCATAGGGGCAACAGAAGCTGTTTATACCAAGCTACAGGACAAACTGAACTTTTAGCTAACCATTTACACACTGACAGACTTATATAAAGTGAATTTTGTTTATCAGTCCTTTTAATCATCACCCTCCTGGCCTCATTTTTGGGAAGCTTCTTCTTTGGGAAGCTTCTTCCAAGGAAAAATCCACTTAGAATTAAGGTGAAAAAGGACTGAAAGCCTTCTTCATCAAATCCAGTTAAATCTATAAGAAGAGGTTATTATGAAACTAAAATTGATACCTGCTTTAAATACACTGAGGAGAAGCAATCAATGCCAGGGAAAAGAAAAAAATA
>VZSV01000037.1:1516401-1536330 GCA_013398735.1 Nothocercus julius
CAAAATACATCATTTTTTCACTGACAAATAGTTGTTAGCTATGAGACAAGATGTTTTTGCTGGAGCTGTCATTTCTGCTAAGATACTGCAGATTCATTTGGTGAGGCTGCTAGCATCGGTTCAGACCTGGTACTGACACAGGAAGGGACAGATACGCGCGTGCAGGTAAACCCTCATGCCTGCACTACCTACTCCAAACCCTGTTCGGCAACCGGCGCCAGGAGATCATGCAAATGTATCACCAACTTTGACATACCACACAAGCAATATGGAAACGAACCCCGATCCTTCCCAAACTCAGTGCGCCCCAGTTTCCTATTCAGGTTAGGAATTCAGACTGTTCCGCCTCTCCTCCTTAGGTATCCTTCTTCTCGTCTTTCAAATGCCACGCGTGTATTTGCCCTGCAGATGTTATCCCTCCAGGGGGAACTATTCATATGCAGACTTGAACGAGCGCACTCATGCATTTACAGCATCACCATCCTGAAAAACCCCAAGGTGCTGAACGCTGCAAGAGAAGAGGAGTTAGAAGGCAAACCACGTTATGAAAACCCTGAGGAGTGACTTCGAAGATGAGTTTTCTTAAACCGCTACACAAGGCGGAGAACATCCTGGCGGAGGAGCAGCACACCCAAGCCACTTCAGAGGCTGCGTCTGGCCCGTCACAATCTTCCCACTGCAGCTCCCCTGACACCCCGCAGAGCTCCCTGCCAGCAGACTATTTCCTTCATACTCAGCACCGCAGCCTCTATCAACATTTTCCAGGCTTCCAGCCTATATAGCCCTACTATATAATTCCTGCACTGATAACATACTGCATCAGGATCTCTAACGGATCCCTAGTTCTGAAATTTAGCAACCACCAGACACATATTCCAGAAAACTACATCCCACCAGAAGCCACAATAACAGAAATATAAGTTTGGAAGATTCTTTACAGATTTTATGAGATGTTTACTTAGTGGTATAAACAATCTGTTAAAAATCTGTAATTATTATCTCAGTTCTCAATATAATTGTATAACCCAGCACAAATAATTTATAATTCATTTAATGTAAGGTTTGGGGCTTTAGAAATATTCAGCTTCCAGCTGTGTGCACTCCAAAAGGAAAGGAAAATACTATGTTTGGGTATCACACCATCTAAGACCTTGCCTCAGCAGTAAGCTCAGCTGTGAGACTAATGCGAAGTTGCACCTTATACATTTCAAAACCCCTTTTCTTAAGCTTAAGTGTTAAGGGCTTAAAAGTATGAAGTTTTTGCATTTTTGAAAGAGTTATGCTAATTCTTATTAAAAAAATTATTAAAGTTGTTACAGCAAACACTAAGAAGACAGGAAGGCTTAGAAGTCAGCTGTGGAACCTGAATTTCGTTCACGTATGTCATTGTATTATGACATAGCCTGCCATAACATCTCCATTTATTACCCTTTCAACATGAACTCTGCTTCATTCAGCATATAGAGCAGATGGCAATCACTTACTGTTTTATTTCATCCCAATTCAGTGTGCAACCATTGTACCAAATATTGATAAAAAGCCTATTCTAAGGACATGATGATTAAATGACATTCATTTTATGGTGTTCATTACTACAAAGTTCATTTCAGAAGTATTAATTTAATTTTTACAGTACCTCAGATGCTATATCAATACACACAAGAATCTAAAACCATAGTGCCATTAAAATCAAAATATTCACAAACCACTGTGTTCTGTCTGAGATGCCTAAGCCCTTATTTCTAATATTATTTTGCATTCTGTGTGTAGCTCCCACCAACTACAGCCACATCTGAGTTCTCAGCACGGGTAGAAATCAATCCTGCAGTGTCAAGACATACAAAACCAGGAAACACGCAGTTAGATATAAATCACTGCTTAGCTTACTCACTGTAACTGCTTAGCTTGAATGAGCTGGTTTAAAAAATCAAGACATTGATTCCTTTCAGAGAGAAATCCAATAGCAATAAGATAGTTACTGATTTAATAGACCTTCTCAGTTTCATATAGGAATTCTGTAGCAAAACTGAGAAATCCTCCAAGCACTTTCAGACAGCATTTAAACGCAGGTCGAAGCTGGGGATTTTTTTTTTTTTTTTTATCTTATATTTTGCCTGCAGTGACATTTTGTACACAACTTCCAGCTCATTGCCACAAATTAATTCTGTGCTTCTAGGAGTAAACTTAACTGCAGCATTTCCAGCTTGTCTGTGCTTCAACTTTGTAACGTTTAATGCGTTTTTATTCTGAGTTTTAAAAACAAACTGAAAACAACCCTTACAGAAATTCACAGGCAATTTTTAATGCCATCACTAGGTTCTCTTCCTTTATGATAACCAGCCGCAGTGTGTAAGACGACAATACCTATAGAATTCACTGTAAAAACACAGACAAACAAAAAATCCCCTAATATCTCATCCAAGCTAAAAGCCTCGTAGCGTACCTTGGGCTCCCTATCCCAGTACCTTTGCTGCTATTTAGCAGACGTCCTCACAGCCTAACGAGGATTAGATCAACCTGCCAGTTCCTTCCACAGCACTCGTTTGCAGTCACTGATCTGAGAGAGAATGAGCTTTGCTACAGCACAGCCTGAGCAATGACTGGCTAGCAAGCAGTTTTGCAAGGGAGAAACAGGGGGTCCTGTTAAACAGGTCGAACATCAGCCAGCAGGATGGCCTTGCAGCAATCAATGCCAGCTGAGCAGAGACAGAGTGTGGCAAGCAGGTTAAGGGAAATGATTACTTCCTTCTGTTTTGCACTTGTTTCCAAACATAGGAAAAAATCTATTATCTCCATGGCATACAGTAGCAGAAAAGCACTGATGCTGTGCAAATATTGGAAAAGAGAAAAAAAGAAAAGCATATACAAAAGTTTGCAATAAGATATAGCACAAAAAAGATCAATTTGCAGGAAAGTAGCAGAGGATTTAACTCTACATTTTGCATAAACGTAAATATATTTCAAGCATCTGAGGGTAAATGGAATTCAGTTTTTCTATGCAATTAAGTCTAGCAAAACTGACTGCAAGCTTACTCATTTTTTTTTCATTTAAAAGGCAAAGAACAAATGCAGTGTTATTTGCTCATAATCATCCTAGTGTAACATGACAAATGCCAGAGATCTCTACACCATCTAACTTATTCTATGCACAGCCTACAGTTTCATCCAAATTACATCCATAATTATGTATACTCATACACATTTGCTTTCTTGCTACAGATGACAAGCAAACAGGTCCTTATTTATTCTGGTACTCCTTCTAAAAAGTTTTCAAAAAGATGACATTTGATGCAAAAGGCCACAGAAGCAGCTGCAAGAAACCCCTCTGCTCCCATATATAATAAATAATAAATAAAAAACACAGGCCAGAGGAGCAGAGAGAAGTCCCAGAAACTGCTGCCATAACAGACCTCTTCTCCTCGGCATGTTTCTCATGAAAGGGGATTTTACTATGGCTGGATGGTACAATAACAAAACCAGGGGCATCCCTTCCTCTTCCTCCAAACTGAAAAGAATACTTTAACAGCAGCTGATAAAATTAAGCTTCTGTAAAAGAAGTCACTTCAATGAAAATGTTCAGTTAAAAACATTCATCTGCATGGACAGAACAACACACCTCATACTACCAGGTGGAAGTGAGTTACAGACCCTCTGTATTTATATATAACTTATTTAGAGTGGGATATGGCATTTAACATACAATCAGGAGGCTCCAATGAGGGTGGCCTCATTTAAGAGACTTATTAAGGAAGATTATGAGATATCTCAAGACAAAAAAAAGAGTAGCGTTTATATCATACTCTGCTGCTGGATATATTTTCATAATATATCCCAAACAAAGCACACTACAATTTAATTGAATCATAAGCTTTTAGTGATCTCAAAAGAAAAGCAGGGTTTTTTTCTGCTAATCAGGAGAAAAAAAAAAAAAAAAAGGACACCTTTTAGGATTATTTACAGAATTTGTCCCTTTTTTCCTGCATGTTTCTTTTCTGTGGATGAACTAAAAGAACCACGTGCATACAACACTGAAACCACTTTGAGTAATGAAGCAGAAAGACACACCTAAAGGATATCTATGAGATTTCCTGGAGATAATTACTGAATGATAGATACACTGTGAAAACACAGAGATTCTATCCCTGTCTCTACCACAGAGCTTATGAATGATCTGTCAGGTCAGTGAGACCGAATTCTTCACCAGAAATTACCTATTTCTTCTTCTTTTTTTTAGTTTGCTTCTCCTTTTTCTGGTGCCAAGTTAGGATCTATAATCTGACTTGCAGAAGTTAAAAACACTGAAAGCTATGGGTGATACAAAGAGAGCTTTGCTTGCAGTATCTAAAAATCTCTGAAGTGATGAACGACACCCTAATGAAAAATCCTGTTCAAGGCATCTCAGATTAACTCCCCTAATGTTTGAATACCTGAATTTTCATCTATCTATTATTAAAGACCTGTTCACTTATCCCAAAGCAGGGTTATGAAAACAAATTCATAAATATTTTTGCAGCACTTCCAATGTTAAAGCACTTGGATAATCGTATCTGTCCGAGCTCTGTGTCATTGCTCATCACTACAAGTGTCAAAACGGAGAATGTCCACAGAAACAAAAAGGTGATTTTGGGAAATACAATTAGCTTGTAATGTGAGCAGGCTAAAGAATTGCCACAGCTCTGCTGATGAACAGTAACTCAGCCATTTGTAGCATCTGCTTTTCAGATTGAGTTGTAATGAGCCAAGAAAAGCCCTTGAGAAGTCAGTCTAAATGACATTATACAGACAAGCCATGGAAGACATAGGGAACAGTACAAAATAAACAGAGCATAAAGTAACTACCTGGTGCCTAGAGCAAGAACAAAACTTTACAGATCGGGTACTACTCTACACACATTCTTTCTTAAGAATTTTCACTCATTTCCACTCTTGCTTTTGATACTAGGAGATAGCCAATTCAGAACAGGAATCAGGGATGCTCAATGGATGGACCACTAATCTTACAAAATATGGAAACTCTCATTTGGGAATTCTTACAGTGAAAAAGATATTTACTACAAAAGGTAATCTTGCATTTTTAATATAGACTAATCAAGAATTAAAATGAAATCCTGTAGGTCACTGAAGTAATCTTTCTTAAACACACGGGGTTTTTTATTATTTTTTTTTCTTTCTACAAAATTCAGCAAGAGATTTTGTTCACACTATTCATCACTACCTTATTGCGGACTTACCTGTTATCTATTAAATAAACACAGATTTCAAGGGGTTATACACAATAAAAACCAGAAAGAAAAAGAAAAAGGAAAAGAAAACAAACAGGAAAATCACTGATGCCTAAATGTCTTATAATGTATGGAAAAGTAATTGACAATTGAGACCTCCCTTTATAGAATTTTCTCCATTACAAATTGAATTCATATGGAATCCAGTTTACAGTAAAAATCTCTGTAGTAATTGCTATACTTTCTTCTCCTAAATGAAAAAGACAGTATTAATTAAAAAAAAAGCCACTGCTCTTTGAAAATGTAGTGTTTCAGATGTATATACAAAATTACATCTTCTTATGGAAAGAGCTTCACATCAGTCATTACACTTAAAACTCGTAAGTTCTAACAGTTGCTCAACCAAACATGATAAGTATGAATAGGATTATGATACATACCTACAAGGTCAACATATATGTTCATAGAAATTACATAGAGATATGAAAATCAGTTCTGTTATTCTATCAGAGGGATCATTTTCACAGTTATTTTAGTGATATTGTTATTCTGGTTTTCTGGACACTTACTGAAAAGAAAAATAGGTTTTTTTCCTCCCTCTTCTTGTAATAATTTAGCCAGCTATAGCCTTGTCCACAAGCCATGATGTACAGGTTATTCTTGTCTGCTATCAATATATGAGAAGAGTACCCAAGCAGATCCCCTATTTTGACAGAGCCAGGCAAAATCTACAATAGAAATCTGTTACACAGAGAAATCAGCATCAATAAGTGTTTCCAGGAAATACTAGATTACAATCAAGTAATTGGTCTTTCCAGTTCTGAGAGTGTAGGTCCCATCAATTACTGGACCCTAGAGAAGCCCTTCTCTTTTTTTTCTGCATATCTAGTGCAAATTTAGAGAAAATAACCCAGCTGAGAAGTCTGCAGAGCTATCTCTAACTTGCCTTCTTCCCAGTACTCAACTTCCCTGAACTCAATTTTTCTAACCATTCTACAGCAAGTTCGATTCTTTATTTCATTTTCTCTGGATGTGAGCTGTAGTCTAAGCATAGATAGATACTTAACAGTTGATATCAGGACTCTGGTAAAGATATACCCTGGTGTGCGACAGTCATTTATGCCTTTCTAAAAGATTAAACATATAATTGGAAGAAGAGCAGAAAGAAGAGCAGAAAGAAGAGCAGAAAGAAGAGCAGAAAGAAGAGCAGAAAGATTTTGAAGTACTTGCTTCCTAAGTTCTCTTTTGGATCTTCTGACAGGATGGATGATTGAAACTTTTTTCACTCTTTTAAGTGTGCTTGTGCTCTGTCTTACAGCACCATTCAACCTTCATCCCCATATGGTTTCTTTAGTTGCTGGGTGATGTCCCAGCAACTTGGGCAGAAATAACCAAAACACTGTCGATGTAGTTTATGCATAGTGTTGTACACTCTTAACTGTCACTACACATCCTTGGTTTTCGGCTATGATATTTGACTTTATGCCTATGCTCATGAATGTACTTGGGATGTTATCTGTTGCTGTGGATTTGCTTGCTCTTAGTTTCAGTATTTGCAGAATAGGAAAAGAGGGGTCCCTATCTGGAAGCATGATCTCCTTGCTCTGGTATCTCCTCTCAGATGTGCATTTCATTCTCCTTTTGCTGCAGTGAGCCCTTGCACCAAATTACCAATGATAGCGCACACTTTTGATCATGCATGGACTTCCCAAATGCTGTTTTCAGCCTCAGTGCCTGGCATTATATGGGACTGACTGCTGCGTGGTCATTTAAAGCTTGCTTTCTCAAGGCATTCCCAGAGATATCAGAAGCATGCTTCTCCCCGTCAGCGTTCTTGAGTGGAATATTTATGGTTGACCTCTGCTTCTGTTTTACCTGTGTAATTCCTCTACTTCCTGATAAACAACCCCTATCACTCTTCCTCGCAGGGAGAGTATACAGGCTTGGGTTGGAGTGCAGCATTCAAATTAACTCTGCAAAGTGTATATGCAAGACTAGGCTACATCACAGCACTGAATGAACTACACATCAGACAATATTACAATATTTTAATTTGTTCATAAATAGCAGTTTGCTAGTATCATTATTCCTACTTCACTCACCTTCTAATGTGAAAAATGTGTATTCTCGGTATTTTTTCCCCACTACTCATTAATACCGCATCTCCGTTTTTAAAGTTGAATTGCTGGACATGTTATTTCAGGCCATACAGAACAATTTCATTATTCCCAAAGACGAACAGCACGTATCCAAGTCATTTTCAAGATCTCTGACAATCTGACTTGATATAATGATGATATAAATCATCATAAACCTCAAATGTCCTAAAGAGGTGATCAAGCTTTATGTTTCACATTATGAGAGGTTAAATTAAATCATTCTTGTAGCTCTATGTCAATCTGCAGCACATTCACAACTCTTGCCAACTTTCAGTAAAAGCTGAAAATGGTTAGACTTTCTCAAGATCAAATCATTCCTGTAGTGGAGGAGGAATTAAATACAAGGAATTCACTATGCTACAGCTTGTGCCAGTCACAGTCTGCAGTACCGTGAAAAAAAGTGTCGCATCATTCAAGGTGAAAAAAGTACGTAGACTTGATGACTTACCCCTTCTGCCTTTTCCTCTGTGTTGGCCAGCATTTCCTGGAGGGCCCGAACAGACAGCGACTGTTCCAGCACGAAGGTGCAGATGGACAAGTCCGGGGGCACATTCTATACGGGGAAAGAATGCGAGATTCCATTAGTGGCAGATCTGCTGAAGAGCGTTTACTGATGCTATTTCTGCTTTCCCTCAACTTTTGGTGAATTCCGAAGATCTTCTATATCCTGGAGGCTATGAAAGCCAGTCACGCGCTGTGCGAGGCTCAAGCGTGGCCAGCCAGCAGAGGGGAGTGGTGCTTACCCTCCCTCAAGCGCTGGGGACATTATCCCTGGGGTACTGGGGCCACTGCAGGACCTCAGTACAAGACAGACACCAGCAAACTGGAGGCAGCTCAAGAAAGGGTCTGGAGCACTTGAGGAAAGGCTGGAGGAGCTGGGCTTTGCCTGCCTGGTACAGATAGAGGCTAGCGGGGGATATTATAGTTGTCTTCAACTACCTAATGGCGGCCACGGAGATGATAGAGCCAAACTCTTGGTAAAGGTGCACAAGAAAAGAACAAAAAGTAATGCATACAAGTAACAGCAAAGAAAATTGCAAGTAGGTATCAGAGAAAAACGATCACCCTGAGGGTGGTTAAATGCCAGAAGACCTCCGAAGAAGCTGTGAAAACGCCATCCATGGGTGTTACTACAAACTCGACTGGAAAAGGCCCTGAGCAAGTTCACAGTTATGCTGCTCCAAGCGGTAGGATCAGACGTCCTCCCTAAGGTCCCTTCCAACCCAGATTTTTCCACTGGCAAAGCCCCATCTTGCTGTTCAACAGGTATGAAAATAAGAAGCACCACATGTTTTCATCTTTAGAAAGCTTTCAGCTCATTTACAGTAATGCACACAAATCACAATCTAGACAATAAAGGAAATTAGTGGCAATCTAAAAAAGTAAAAATTGTGGACATTCCAACACTAATTAGAACATAATAATTTTGGAAAGCTATTTTCTATATTTCCAAATTTAAAAAAAAAAAATATTCCCCACTGATGGTTAATTCTGAAGATTTGTTTCTTTCTGAAAAAAATATATATATATTTCTGTTACATCAGGACAATAGCAGGTATCTTTTCACCTGCTGTTTTGACTACCATTAACTTCTTTGTTAAGGCCTCGGGGCCTTAACCTCTCAACCTTGCAGGGCTGTGTGCTTCACCATACTTTAAGCTAAAAATACAGAGTCTTACAAAGACAAATATTTAACACCTTATGATTGATAAGATCACTGTGCTATCGAAAAGCTAATCTTACAGACTATAAAAAAATAAAGCTGAAACAGGTTAGTAAGAGCAATATATAAATTACAAGTAAAGCAGGAAAATTAAACTGCATATGGTGGTCTTTTCTTATGTTAATGAAAGAATACGCAACTCCTGCACATATTTTCCTGCCTCCAAAATTTCATGTTCTTTGTTCTTATCCTTTTCATGCTAGCTGCATACTTTAGCAAAGGAATATTTTATTGAATATTACAAAAGTTCTTTTATGCTGCAAACATTTTATTGCTAAAGGATGTTTATTCAAATCTTTGTATATATTATATTATTATATACATCAAATGTATATTTCCCCTTCCATGGCCTCATCCATTAAACTGGAAAAGGTAATTACAAAGCCATTTCATTCCTGCTCATCTCTCCTAACACTACAGTAATTCACATCTGTTTTGTAACTAATAGACATCTCATTACCTGCTGCTATTTACGTTTTAATAAAGTAAACATAAAAGTCACTGTAAAGTTTCACAAAAAGCAGAAAACGTTAAATAATATCCTGTTTTTCAGGGTCTTTTTTCTTTATTTAATTATTGATGCTAATGCATATTTTAAAAATCTTTAAAAGCTAACTTTTTTCAGAACAGGCCTGCACTTATCTGTGCTGGCACTGCCACTTTCCTTTTGCAGTTACTTAGGCAGTAAAACAGTCTCTTTAGCTCCAGCATTAGAGCAACAGACAACTAATGAGTCTCCCCTCATGGCAACCTTGCAACATTAAGTCCTCTCGCAATCCCGCCTCTGTCAAGGACAGGCACAGTCTGCAGACAAGAATTTTAGTGACTTTTAATGGCTTTTAACCTAAAATATAACTGACAATTTCAAAAGTAAAAAGCGCTCTCTCAGTTTAAACACTACACCAAGTTTAAAACACTACTGATTTCTCTCTGCTGGCTTTTGTCTTCATTTGATTAAATTTAAACAACCACACAGAACTCTTGTCTAGGCAATCCAATCAGTTATAACTGCAACCTAGTACGTAAGTAGCATAAAAAAGGGGAAAAAAAAGAGTTATATATTGAATAACTAGAAATTTTAAATTTCAAAAGAAGATTCAGTACCATTAGGCAAACAAATAATAAATTACTGTGGACTTCTTTTATCAACCTTTCAGCATTGTTTATAACACCTTACACTCAGTGAAATTGAGCAAATTAACATAATTTAATTCTAATATAGCATTTTTAGGGCACATATGTTACTAGAGTAATAGCTGGATTATTTAAGATAATTTCAGAATTCTTTATTCTTCCTGCCTACATTAAATCACACTTATTGTGAACATTAATGCAATTTTCTGTACTACCATTTGCATAGTAAATTGTGCTTTACTCCATGACAAACAGATCAGATAAAATTAGATAATCATACCCTATATTAAAAAAGTGTTCTGAGCAACACTTTTGAAATGCTATCTAAAAATATCTCCAACTCTAGTCCAGCCCACAACAGAATCGGGGATGCTGGATGTATTCAGCATGCACTATTTCCGTTTATACTGAATCATTATTTACGTGCACAGTGCACTCCAGTACGCTGGCAGTGAAAGCAAAAGGTTACACTCCAAACTCCTTCCTACTGTTATTCCAATCTTCACAGAGCACTAACAAGCCAAAATTATCTATGACCTGCAAAATAAAAACTCCTGTCTCTCACGAACGCTAGGGCAGAAACGAAGAAAAATAAATCTCAGCTGCAAACACTATTTTGTTTCTGTTAACAGGCAACCTTGAGTTTTCTCATTTGCAAACTGCCTAGTTCTTTTTCTAGGCTCATGTTTTGTTTTTGTCTCCTCTACCAAAATTGCTAATGAAGTAGATCTGCAAGTTTTTCATCTCTGACTATATACTAAATATTCCCAAAACAGTGCCTAAAAAAAGTACCTAACTAAGCAACCTGATTTACAAAGCATTCACAGTTTGCATGACTGTCAAAAAACGAGATGTGGGTGTTCATAACTTTTGAGAAACTAGCGCATTTATTAGATGCCTAAATTTGAGATTACAGGTAGGAGGACACAAAAATTTAATTTTAGAACAGAATTTAAGCAAAACTGCTGCATGCCTATTTGTGGCAGCAGCCTGAAAGAACCCAAATCCTTCATTTATTTTCAACTTACATTTAAATGTATAAAGCTCTCCCTTTTTGGCAGTCCCTTTCGCTTCAGCGAGATTCAGGCTGACGATAGTGCTGAAACGCACCCAGTAAAGGTACTGCCACGTAAAAGCACCTATGCCTAGGATCCTCTCCAGAAGGGCACGACTTTCCATGGGCACGGAGGCCAGGTCCAAATCACTGCGATCAACTTCTTTCCCAAGCCCATCCCCAAGGTCTCAGCAGTCCCTTCAGAAGAGCCATCATCATTCACACTTCCACGTGTTGCTTGCATTTTAACTTATCTGGTTCATCTGGCCTAAACAATTAATTACATGAGGTTTTTTGGAAAGAGTCTCATCTTGAGTCGTGTTCAAGAAGTTTCCCTACTACATCCATGTATCTGAGCACCGAATTCTTTCACAAAGAAGAGCTAACTCTGAAGTACAGAGTAGCTTTCATTCACAAACGGGTTAGCACAGCAGCAAAAACTGAAATCCTCCCCTGCTCTTCCTTCCAGGTAGCAACTGTCCTCTGCTTCCGAACCACGAGGATACATCAGTGGGGCTGCACTGCAACAGTTAGTTAGCAAAGTGTTGCCTGCATCTTCATCCGTGCAATCTAAAAATACAAGAATGTGCAGAGGGAAAAGGCTTCTTTGGATAATTTTTTTCCTTCACCCACTTTTAAAAATTCATATGAAACCTATCTCCCCTGAGGTTTTTGTTGCATAAGCACAATAACATTCTTATATTTTTGTAAACAAAGTTGAAGGGTTTTTTTGCGTGTGTGTGTGTTTGGAAAAACTTCATCCCTATGTGTTTTCAAAGGTCCCCAGGTGAGTACTGACATAGCCACCTGCTCGGAAATGCCCAGTTCTAGTCCCCGGTGTGACATTTACTTTCTTTTGGGATTTAGGGTCTCGCACCATTACACTCTAGAAAGGATAAATCAACAATATTTTTCTCCAACCCTCTACCACTCCCTCTCTGGTCTTTTTTTTCAACCTTACATAAGTTCCACACAGCTGCATTAATTGTCTTTTTTATTTGTTCTCTGAGAGTTTAAAACTCTTAGCAATAGGGAGGAGAAAAAAAAGAAAAAAAAAAAAAAAAGCAATATGGTGTAAAAGGAGACACAGATCCCCACACTTCAGCCTCACTGGATAAACCAGGTCAATCAATTTGGCAGCAGAAGCCAGAAGCTTGGATGAACATTAGCTAATAGTACATTACCGTAATGCAGAGTGAATGTGTTAATTTTAAAGGTAATTAGGAAAATTCCATGCTAATTAATCAAAAAAAAAAATCATAGGATCAACAGTATTACAGAGGTTCCAGGCACACATCCAAATTAACGATTTTTGTTCAACTTCATGCTGATCTTGCAAATTGTACTTTATTATGCTAATATTGTAGACATTGTTCAGAACTTTACTGCTCCCTTTTATTTTCAGAGATGATTCTGTATTTGTAGTTACTGCAATGAGTAATGGGGAAAAAATGGAATATTATCATTTGGGATTGTGCTATTGCTCCAGAAACTGGAAAGAAACAGCTAATCCAGGATTCTTGAATAAAATACTATCTGTATAAAAGAGCCTTTTGCCCCTTCTGGAAAGTACAGCAGACACTTATCGTAGACCATTCACATCAGAGCAATCAAATTTCCAAGGAGGAATCTTGCAGTCTTTCAGGGAGTAAGAAATGAAGCAAAGGTGCAAGTCTTTTGTGGATATAGCAACCTGTCTCAGCAAAAATCTTACTTTCAAATACTAACCAAAAGAACATTATTTGCAAGGACTCTATTATTATTAAATAGAGTCCATATTAAATCTGTCTTGTAGCTGAAATATTCACACTCATAACACTTAGAAATGAATGAGAAGAAGAAAAAAGTTTCCCAAAGTACCCTACATCAAGCAATTCATTCACTTCGCAAGGCACATGAAATAGCATGTCTAAAAGAAGAGAAAGCTGCTTATAAGCTATTAACTGCGAAACACCTAATAATTTTAACTGCTGAGGATTTCTTTTCCAGAATTTTTCAAACATTGAGCTTACTCTTTCATGTTTCTGGCATTAACAGAATGTGAATAAAGAGGAAAACTGGTTCCTTTCAACTATCATTGGAACAGGGGACGCAGAGTTTATACCCTGAGCCATCTCTGACTTGTCCTTAGAGGAAGGGAAGGAGCCGCAGCATTTGTGCTCTGCTGAGAGCATCAGCCCTCCCTGGGCAACACACTCAAAGCCCAGAGGCTCTGGCAAAAATCACTCGTAGCAAAATCTTCTGCTTTGCCTCAGAGCTCCTATAATGTGCTAAGACAATTACAGGGCAAAATTCTGTTTTGACAGTAAAATTTTTACAGAAGGCAAAATAAGTCTGTTTCTATAACATTAGTAAATAGTGTGTAAATTCTGTATTCAGTCAATTACTCATTCAGAGGCTTAATTCAATAAAAAAGTTGTATTTAACATAAATGAAATGCAACTGCCCATAAAAATTATAATTTGTCCTATCAGCTACAGCATTAGAGAAGCTAGGTGTGCTTCATTCAAATTTATGTACATGAGCCCCAAAGTAAAAAAAAAAATATACATATGAATACATATACAACACACATGAATAAATGCATGAATACGTATATATACAGAAACACACACAAAGCCAATTTGTGAGCACTTTGTACCTCAGTTCTGTACTGGTCATTCCTGCTGTTAAGTTTCTTTTAACAGCAATACATCCATTCTGACTCGGTGTGGGTGCAATGACCATAATTCACTCCAGATTATTTTGATCTGAATTACTTGATTAAAAAAAATAAAAGCTATCAAAAATGTTACTTTTACCTTAAAAGGCATGCATATTTACCTCTGCAATGTAGAGCAAATTACTTCAAATGGTATAGTGAAAGTTACTCACTGAAGAAACATATATATTTAATTGTGAAATACTTATAGTCTCACAGAAACGTCAGCAAATATTTAGGTCATAAAGACATTAGCAGCTATAAGAGCCGAATTGACGTTACAGGACAGTCTACCAGGAAATTCTGGGTTTTTAGATGCTGAAACATTTCGCCAAGCTATTGGGCAAACAGCTGCATTTGCTAACTAGCAGCCTGCTTTCGGAGAAGGGCTCAGCTCATCACGCCAGCCCAGAGGCTACCGCCAAGCTCTGTCTAGACAGAAATACCCACGTGCATTTCCCAGCAAGCTGCCACAAGCCCCAGGCAGGATTTATGCAAAAGGGAACCAAGAAAGGGGCCTAAAGATTTAGAGATGCAGAAAGGAGCTGGCAAATCACCGTCAGTTACTCTTTACCTGCTACCCTTGAATACCCCTGGGGGATTACAAGGTGCGTACAGGTACCACCCCGGTGTGTGACTCGTTCATTTAGGCCATTCCTTGGCCTGCAGTACCATCCTTAACCTTATGCAAACTCTTCCCTTCCAAAATTTCACATTTGAACACCACAAAACACATTAACTACAGTATCAAGATCCTACCAAATCAATATGATGCACAATCGCATATCTTCTAGATGGTTTCAACTTTATTTTGCCAAGTTGTTTGCTTTAACTTTCACCTTAGCAAGCAAGGACATTCTACATCTCTAAGGTGCGTGTCTATGCTGGGGGGTTATCTTAGCATTTCAAAGGCCTCTGGTCTTGCTCTATTGCTGTCTTTAAAAAAAAAAAAAATGCCAATTCTTCAAATTTTCCTAAATAACACAGAACTCCTTCTAATTAATTCTCCTAAATATATATGTATATTTTAATAGAAACAGAGAATAATTCTAATAAAAAAAAAAAAAAGGTCAAAAGTTCCATGTATGTGGAGAAAAAAAAAGAGCTTTACTGGAAACTACAGATGCATTATAGAGAAATGGAAATAAGCTAGCCTCAATGATAAATAAGCTGCAAATATGCAAAATAAGAAAGAATTCCTTTGCCATTTTGAGTCTATAAATGGACACATTTATAGCTATTAATCTGTACGCGTACTTGAAAAGGAAGCAAGTGACTTTATCACAAGAATTATTTAGCTGAGACATTACAAAGTCTTCAGAAAGTCCAAACCTACAGCCATCACCCTAGCAGCCCAAAGAACATCCTACAGAACTTATGGAAACTTTTTGGCACCTATGGAAACCAAATAGTGCCAAGAAATCTCATTTCTTTGGGAAATGTTTCACATTTCAACTTTTTATTGATGAGACTACCAAAAGACGGAGTCCCAGTGCAACTATTATTTTGTTCTATGACACTTAAGCATTTTACAAAATATTCATGCACGTCATAAATAGAAATTGGAATATCAAGATGTTAAAAATGACAGTTTAAAATAAGTGCAGTATGAAAAAAGTGATGGTAATAGAACACGCTGAATTAAGTTTTATCATGTATTGTTCTACATACAAAGTGAAAGGCTAAAATTAGAGGGAAGAGAGGAGGATGTCTAATGAAAAAAAATAAGTTAAAAAAAGCTCCTACAACAATAAGAAAATTAACTATTTTGTAGCCTTAAATGAACTAAAACTAATACAGCAATTAAAATTAATCTAATTGTTGGATATTCGTGAGATATTTTGCAATATAAACATTACTGGAATTGTCTCAATTTTTCTTCCATATAGAAGAGTTCTTAAAAGGCAAGGTAAGATTGAAAGAAAACACTAAGGGCAATTCAGTTTACACTAAGCCTTTAAGTCTATAAATACATATTTAAGACTAAAATATAATGGTTGTAGGTTGTTCTTTTACATCTTTTGTCTTCATTCATAGGGAAAATGTTTTATACCCTTTGCAAGTCTTTCTGGTGTTTTTCTCTGGCCTTTGAGCAGTTTCTGTCTCAAATGATTTTTTTTTA
Organism: Nothocercus julius; assembly: GCA_013398735.1. Classification (NCBI taxonomy): domain Eukaryota; kingdom Metazoa; phylum Chordata; class Aves; order Tinamiformes; family Tinamidae; genus Nothocercus; species Nothocercus julius. Next base: position 1,532,517 of record VZSV01000037.1, read on the forward strand.
ATATTTTACTGATTTTTTTGTTGTGTGAGGTAATACTTTTTAATTATTTATTGTTTACTTATTTTAAGATAGACACCATACTTGCTTTTTAAGTCTCCCAATTAAAAGTGACTCCCAATTAAAAAGTCTAGAGTGGGAATTTGTATGAGCTGCCAGCAACAGAGGCACAAAATGTAGGCAATAAATAATACTTTTTCAAAAGATGTCCACAGGCCATTTCCATAGCAGTTTATTGTCCCCGTGAACTTTTAATTCTTCCAGCTACTAACACCTCCAACACCAGTGCCTGAAGCAGAGCTGGCACGACTTCCCACTTCCTCCTAGTTAGGATGGCAAACCAAGAGTAGCTACAGTCCCAACTGGTACAGAAAAGTAACCAGCACTCAGGCAAGGAGCTCGAGTTTGCAAGGGATGTAATGGAGCTTTGACAATTTATATAATTTAGAAAGCTGATCATCCTGGAGAGGAGAAATACAAACCAAAAATGAAAATAAAAATATGCCAGAAATAAAGATTAAAATTTTCCAAACATAAGGGTTGTTTTCCCTTATACTTTTATTTCATGCTATTTGCTATTACTAGAAGAATATAATGCATAAATAAGGGTTTGTGTGTTTGAGTTATTGTAAAGAATTTTCAGTAACAGTAAAACCTGTCCCTGTGTACATGTTAAAATTATTATGATTGGACTATGAATGCTCCTCTTGGATGGCTAAAAGCATTTGTCTTTTTCTTTTATGCCTTTGATAAGACATTTTTTGATGACATGGTCCCTGGCATGCTAAAACAGAACCAAATTTGCTTCTTATTCAACTACATGGCAAAGTCATAGTTTATCACTCAGTTACAACTGAGCTTCATTTACACACACCGCAGAAAGAAATGCTCTATTACTAGAATTTCCTATTTATTGAGGAATGGGAATTCAAACCATTTCTTGGCAAACCCTTTTGTTTTTTACATTGCACTGAGTGAAGCATTTGTTTGCTTTCTAAGACTTCTGACTATTTGTCTCATGCAAGTCCTGCACTTGCCTTTCTCTTCGGCAGTTTTTAGCTAATTCCCCCCACAGTAATCAAAATGTCACAGTGCTTTGGCATTTGCCTTCATGTTGAAGTATCTTGTCCCTGTTCTGTCTTCTAATGATCAATACAGAACTTAACCATTTAAATCATCCTCAACTACTTAAGCTAATTTATCCTAAATTATCTAAAACCACTTAAATGACAACTGTTATTTATTTGGATTCCCATTTCCCTGGATTACTTATCCTCATATTTAGCCTTATTTATCATGTGTTGCAAAGATTGCACTGTGCAGCTAGAACTGGTCAATAATCAGAGAAACATCAAGAAAACCTGAAGTTTATAAATCGCTGATACTGTTAAAAGGTGTTCAGATGCAACATAGAGGTAGAGTTTACAGTATTGCTAGGAGAATATTGTATTAGGATTTCAGTAGTCCGGCGACATTAATTTCTAATTTTTAATGACATATTCTTATGTAAAGGCAACGACCTAACCCATGGTACAAAGCGTGCAAATACCTGGAATATGGAACAACCTTTTTGTTCCAAGATATAATCTCTACATCTGGTTAGAAGAGAGAATGTGTAAGGAGTTCCAGCTCCAAACCACTTACTAGTACTGATCACAGAAATTCACTATATTTACAAGATTGTAAACTGCCTCATATTCAATTAAATAAAACATTATCTTCAGAACCTTTTAGGCCACCAACCCTCAGCCACAGACTAAAGGTAGTGCTAAGCTAGACAGCCCAACTCAACATATACTTTTCTCTGTAAAATCCTTGCACTCAGGCATGAAGAACCGTAAAACTCATTTTGGATTATAATGGCATCTGAAAAGAAAAAAAAAAAAAAAAAANCAAGATTGTAAACTGCCTCATATTCAATTAAATAAAACATTATCTTCAGAACCTTTTAGGCCACCAACCCTCAGCCACAGACTAAAGGTAGTGCTTACATTTTAAAACACAGGCAACATATAATGGCAAAGGGAAAATACATTCAGGAAAGGAGGAAGCTAAGAAAGAAATAACACAAAATAATCTGGCATCAGAAAAAAAAAGAAAAAAAAAAGAAAAAGAAAAAAGAAAGGAGGAAAAGAAATGGCATTTTGAGCTTTGAGCTATGAACCAAAATAAATAAGAACAGGAACTGGTGACTCTAGACTACAAGTGTTTTCCAACAGCATTATTCCCTTCCTCCAGCCACTGCAGCATTCCAGTTCCATAAAAGAAATCAGGCTGCAGGCATCGCTGCAGTTCATGCATCAGCTGCATATACTTCATTACGATCTACAGATTTTGAAATAAACAGCCAACTTCGAGAAATGATCACGGCAAAATAAACACACGCCCAAGAAATGCAGCCTGAACGATGGCCCCTGCATTGATGTACATTCCCTAGACCCTAAGCACTTTTTCACCCTCACCATCTTCAACTTACAGACCAGACCTACTTGCCCCATTTCAGCCTTCCAAACTTCTACAGACCAGCACCTCTCAATATACTGTAGCAATTGCTCTTGTTACAGCAGCATGAGAAATCATGGCCCTCCTATAATTTTCAGGAGGGCAAAGCTTTAGGTTTCCTAGGGAAGTAAGTAAGGAAAAGAAACCACAATCTTGGAAATCACCACTCAAATGATAACCCTTGCAAGAACTTTTAATAAACTTTTTTTTTTGTTGCATTTCACATATAAATGATACTACTTACCTTTGAGACATATTTAGAAGATTTGTTTCTTAATATATCACTTTTTTTTTTTTTTTTTCCCTTCAAACTCGTGAGCGCCCACTGGGCTAGGATTAGCCACAAGAGTCTGCTGAGTAGGATTTAGTCAAACTTCAACATACTGAATATAAAGTATCACGATTTGAAGTGCTGAACGTGGCTGCAGAGCCAATTTGACACTGCTGCTTTACACAGAGTTTGTCTAAGGGCCTTATTTCACATTAAGCATTTACACTTTCATGTGTTCTTAGCTCGAAATGCAGAATTACAAGGCTGTCAGTTCTTTCAGGTTTTCAGATCCTTGGCTACATATCATCCGAATTAAAATTCAAAAGGCTGCTTTATAACTACTCGGCACGTACCGCTGAAGGCTGCCATAAGTCCATCAGAGAAAATATTTAAAATGCCAAGCTCCAGAGGACTTTGCAGAACATGCCCCCGTGCAACCTTGTCATGTTCAGTTACACAAGGTAATACAGCAACGCGGCCGGCGTCAGCCTTGCAGAGAACAGCTATTGTGCGTAGCTCTCATCAGACAGCCAAAGGTACTGCAAACAAGCACACCCATCCAAAAGAGTCCGTGTGTTTCCACTTGGATCTACCTATCACTCTGTGCATCTTTCCAGATCTTTCAAGAGGTATTTCTGAAGGTATTATCAATGATGAACGGGCAAAGGCATTGCTACAAGCAAAATGCAAAAGTCCTTTACATAAAAACATCATGCAAAAGAAAAAAAAAGAAAGTGTTTTTTTTTTTTGTTTGTTTGTTTTTTTTTTAAAGCAGGAACAGTGCTAAAGAGGGGAAGACTCTGAAGCTAAATCACAGCGAAGTGACAGTTTCTCCAAAGGCTGCAGAACACTCAACTAAACCAATTACAGGACTGGGCAGCAGGTAACTGACCTCTTACATCATGGTACTATTTTCACAGCAGGATCTCAGACAAGATTTTCCAGTATATTACCTACTACTTCTTGAATTTTCATCTTTAAACAATGAGGCCTGAACTGGAAGATACAGATTTAAATAGCAATTTATTTAAGAGGATTTTCAGG
>VZSV01000037.1:1536484-1553037 GCA_013398735.1 Nothocercus julius
TTTTAATTTACATTACTTCTATACAAACCTACTTTAGTGCGAAAGAATGACTCAGCAAATCTTGTCAGATCTATGCCTATACCGATTTTCTCTACTTATGTCTAAATTATGCAAGTACAAGTAGTACAACTAATGTGTATGTATGCATAAATTTATTAAAAACTCATTTAAATTATTGAAAACAATTATCTCAGTGAATGTCTGCTAAATGGAGTCCTCTGAACATTTACATAAGATTAAGTGCCATCTTAGCTATTAAATATGAACATTTATTTTGGCAACATGACCTAAAGACAACTAAAACTGCCTTTGAGGTGCAGGTAAAAAGCCCGTGACAGATTTTGTTGTTGTTGTTGTTGTTGTTGTTGCTGTTGTTAATAAGAAGGAAGCAATGCAAGCATTAATCACAGAAAAGAGAAAGAAAATACCGTACATCAAATTCCTGGAATGATCCACAGTGAGCACAGGCAGGCAATCTAGATTCCACTCATTAGTGTGGATCAAATATAAAAATACTTAGTGTTTCATGATGTTGGTAACTGCTGGAAAAGCATCAAGCTACAATCATACACTAGCGGACACTGTGAGCTTATTTATACATTTGGATTTATGCAATCAAAAATTACCCAGCACAGGTACTGTTTCTCAGCAGGCGTCAGAGAGATTAGTTATCCTGGCCCCTGAGAACATGCTTAAGTGTTCGCAGTGAAAAGAAAAAAAAAAAAAAAAAAAAAAAGCAGTCCTTGCCATCACATCTACTCGCTCTGGAAGACAAATGAAGATAAACAGTTCTTCTTAAAACTAAATATCCAAAGCTATTTACATATGCCACTCATTTCTGTGTGGTTCTGGATGCCCACGCTAAGCACTGGTCAGCGCTTGTGAGCTTTCTGGGCGATGGGAAGTTTCCAGATTCCCCCAGCTTCAACTTCTGACTTGCATCTGAAGACAAAACATATTCTGCCACCTTTCTCCAGTCCTATTGACTTTCCATAGGGAACAGACCATTGTATTTGCTTTTGATATAAGAACCAAGCTCATATTTTCTTTACCAAGCGAATTGCTTTCTTTGACAAGGAAGCATCCTCCAGGCACACAGCGGGAGGCTGAACGAGACAGCTCTAGCTTCCGCGAGGAGCTGGGGTGCGGGAGTTAAAGCCATGCCTTTGCCAGTGCTTCAGGACCCAAAGGCAACGGGAAAACATTCTTATGGATATTCAGGGAAATATTTTCAACTAGTTCAAGAACGCTACTGGAACTTTCTTCAAAGTATCATATGCCTTTTCTTTTGATAATTTCTATGATCTTTCCTAGTATAATATGTTATATGGACAAAAGCACTGCTGAGAAACCCATTTTAAGTTCTCTTGTTTACAGTCGACTTTGCTTTAAGGATTTTGTAATTTGTCCCCCTCAGTATTTAACTCTCCAAAAGATTCTAAATGAGCTCATCTTAGGATTGTCAATTCTTAAAAATTAAAACTAGAATGAGCCACATGTTGTACTTTGTTTCCTTTTCTTCCCCAAGCTGCTGCAGAGCTATCAGAAAAAAATACTGCTTCACCATGTCCCCAGGAAAGGCAGCATCAGTGAGGAAGTGTGATAAAGTGGTTTGAAATTTGTACCATCTTTCTTAAAGACAACAACATTCAGGACTTTTAGATAGTGAGACACAAAGTGTAGATTTGATATCCAAACTCACCATGTGATAGAAAAAAATAAAAATAAAATCATTAAATAGATTTTTTCTAGATTTACAGGGATTAACATTACAACTAGTTCAAATCCTGTCACTGTTTTTTGTTGTTAAAAAGATTCACTTAAAATGGAGCAGCACAAATGAATTCATCAAGATCTCTGCTATTATAATGAATCATTAATATCCCAGTGAAAAATTTATTACGATGAATAATACATTCAAAATGATGAGACACAGAAAATGAAGCATTACTCTGCAATGTATCAGAGGTAATTCAAGCCATGTTATGAAATTTGGCAAGCTAAAAAACAGAAAAACTTTGGTACTAAATCTTTCTGGACGACTTTCCAGAGCCTTTACCTTTATTCATTTCTCTTGCCAAACATTTTTTATTTGAAGAAAAAAAATATAAGTTAAGCAATAAACATTTTTCCTTGTGAATAATCAAAAAGTCCCAGTGTACTCACTACTGTGGTCACTTTTTTATCTCTTTTTTGTCTTCAATACCATTTACTGGAGTATGTGACCATGAAACATATCCCCGTGTTTTACACCAAATAGCAAAGAATTATTTTTCAAGACACTATCTCTATTGAAAAACATCCATTAGCAGATTAGACAAATAAATCAATTAAATGAGATTTCCTTGACATTTGCACCATCAGTCTGCTAGGCTGAGAAATTAGAAGGGTTTAAAGTAATAACTATGTCAGAGTAAATGACACAGAATAAAAGAAATTACCACAGGTGGAATAATCCCTTTCCTATGGTCTTAAAATCAGTGTAATCAAATGTGTTTGTGTTGCAGCACTCAAAAATTGCCCTGCAAGCACCACGAGATTGCGGCAAGCCAAGGAACACGCACGCTCTTCAGACAGGCTGCTCTGCTAGCCAGTCTCCTAGGGAGGCTCAGAAGAGAAATCTCAGCTCTAGCCCTGCCAGAAGGCCATGATAAATAAGGGACTGAATTTCAAAAGGGGGTAAAATATTCATTATATCGTTGATAGATCTGTGTATACCACATCAAAGCTGGCAATATTATAACTGTCTCCTTACTTCATTCATGAGATTTAAAATGGTCGGTTGTACCTTGGAATTTGATGTGGATTCCAGAAAGCAAAGCCTGTTGCCGAATCCTTCTGCAGCAAGACACAGTTTCTGTTGCTCCTTGTGGACAGTCGCCGTGCACTGCAGAACCACTTCATCATCCTAATAGAAAACAGAAACAAAAATTTAACAGTGGTTATGCTTTTTACACAAGAAAATTTCAAAAAGCACTTTTAAAAGTTAGTGCTAAAATCAAAAAGGGTTATCCAGGAACACAGGCAGAACAGAAACCTGGTATCATTTTTCAATTCTCTGAATTGAGAAGGTGGCAAAATAACTGTACACCTACACATGCACTTTCTTCTCTTTGCCCACCCTCGTAACAAAGATCAGCACTACTGTATGAGACACAGAAGTTACAGACCAAATCTTCCTAGTAATACAGCCAAAGCCAATGTTGTCCATAACCCTAAAAAAACAGGAGTGGGCCATTATTTAAGTCTCATTTGTGTTAAATAACCTATCCACAAGATGAAGGATTCATCTGAAGAAAAGAATAATTAAGTAAAAACAGAATTTTGCTGCAATGAGCATTTTCTCTGAAAGCTTCTCCTAAGAGAGCTACAGAAGAGCTAATGAATATAGGACCCTGTGCATTTTGTTCATTTATTTATGAAGAAAAATAACAGTTTCCAATAATAACTTTCACATGAGTGATAATGAAAAGGTCATACTTAACACTGTAAATAAAATGCCATAAAATACAATCATAAGATGAAGAATGTAACTGAAGCAAAACAAGTATGAAACTGCATGAAGATATTATAATAATGTGTGCATGAAAGCAATGCTTATTTACAAAAAAAAAAAAAAAAAAAAAAAAAAAAAAAAAAAAAAAAACTTATAAACACAGAGGCATTCAGGAAAAATCATCTGAATTAAATAAATGCCTAAATTTAAAACTAACTGAGAGATGTTAAAATACAATGAAGGCACTAGTAAACAAACTTTTTTAATTAGACTAGCCTTTTATTTGGCTTAATTTTGTTTCTGCTAGTAATTAAACTAAAGTTTATTTAATTCTGAAAGGAACATCTGCACAAGAGACTGAATGGAGTTTAACCAGTCACTTGAAAAATTCACTCATGTTCCCTTTTTTCAAATGGTCCTCATGTAGCAAACGCTAACCCTAAGCTGAAGTCAACCATTTTCCTTGTACTCCAGCCCAGTTTGCACATCCCTTATGATTCACAGCCTGCTGTAGACACAAAAGGCAGTAACTGCTTGCGGGCAGACATTAAATCCCAGAAAATGTTATACGTGCATACGTGGTACGTGCACCTCACAACATGTAATTAGCTAATAGGCTAGTACAGAGCCAGCCACGCGACAGCGTCAAAGCGAGAGTGTGCACATCGCCCGCTTAGATGGACGCGGCACGCCGGAGGAGCCAGTGGGAAACCTTGCTGCAGTAGTAAACCCTTCATCAGTGGGTTCGCTGCTCAAAATCTGCCATGTTTATGCAGAGCTAGGTTGTATACACTGCAGGAAGCCAAGACCCACTGCCTCCTGACTTCACGTTTATCAGTGCGTGGGTGCTGCTAGAGCTTGTGCTAATGCGTTTTACCTGAAAGCACCGCCCGCCTCTGACAAAGTGCTTGAGTTGCTTGAAATATTTTACTAGGAAAAAACCCAAAAGGCTGAAATACAGGAGCTAGAAGGGATCTCCTGTGCACTCTTTGTAAAAGTAGTGTCTATTAAAATGCATTTCTTTGTGCCTCAGAGCTGCTTCTTTTTTTCCCTAATCTTAATTCCAAATGATTTAAATGAAAATTTATCTTAAGCAGACAACAGTGGGGTTAACTCGCAACTACACGCACAGACACCATGAGACACAATGTTGTCTTCTTTCTCACCTTAGCCCTTCTTTCTAAACCTACACACAGGCAGAACGGAAAGCCCACGCACCACGGCACCATCGGGCACTCCGCTAGGATCACCCGAAAAAGGGTGACTGGCAAATATGGCAATGTGGTACCTCCATAGCCAAAGGAAGACAAAGTAATAAGACAACTTTCTACTGCAATCCACCATCATTCAGAAAATTAGCACTTCTATGATACCCCAGTCTCCACCATTCTTCAGCACCTAGGGAAAACCTGGAAAGTGTTTGAAGTGTCCCATCTCTAACCATCACCCCTGCTGGCAGCATCAAAAATAAAAGTTGGGTTTAGGTAAAGCCCTGATCTAATTCATTTTTTAGTTAATGATCTAATGCATCATGCCCTTCGCTTTCAAACTGGCTGCAAACCAGGGGCTGCATTATCACACAGAGCTCATGTGTCACATAGATGCCGACCACTGCAGGATTAAGGAAAGAAATACAGCAGCTGCTAAATTACACACACACACACACACACACACACACACACACACACACACACACACACACACCCCTTCTCAATTCACTTTACAAATGTTTTCTCTTCTTCTGCTGTACAGCAGGGCATATGGTATGTTGTGTTCAAGGCATAGCTCATAAATAAACCTGATTTATTTTTAAATGCTTGCTGATTAACAGAGTGAATCGGCCTCCCATGCCCTTCTCAAAAATTCCCAGGTTTGCAGGACGTGCTCACTGGAACAAGAAAGTGAATCTCAAATCTGCTTTGCCCTGTTTTTCCTCAGGTTGCATTTAGATGCTTATAAACGTGCTCCTAATTCAGGCTGCGGAGCTGCTGTGCTTTGAGCTTCTCTTTGCAGTGAAGGTGGATTTAATAAAATTGGTATACAAGGGATAAGAAAGGTGTGTCATCTTTGTCACATTAATCTAAAGGCCATTTGAGATAACTATCTATACACAGCTTTAAGTTGTTCTTCATTTTTGTGCACATCACTAGAGAAAAGACTAATACAAACACTACCCGAGATTCAGTCTTCAAGCTGAATTTGCTGTCCACATGTTCAGAGGGCTCCTGTACAAACGGTACCCAAATGTGCTGCAGAATTATATTAGCACAAATAATTCCACTCCATTTCTTTACTGGAGGATAGTAAGTGGGTGAGAACTCAGATCTCTCTCTCTGTACCTACTTTCAAAGCAGGATACGTTACCCAGTTCCAGTATCAAGGGTGTTAAAATGCATAAGTTCCTAATTTGTTTTTGTTTTATGACGTTATCTCCAAGACGACCTTCAGTGAAGGTCACTTTGCTCTCGTATAAAGAAAGCCAGAGTGCTTTTCTCTGCTAGAGGGAAATAGTGCTGTCTCATTAAAAATCACTACAGAGAAACATTGCTCAAATATCAGCTCTTGAACTAGGAAATGTCTCAAGCTGGTTTGCTTCCTCCAATTACATTCTGAGCCTTTTTATGCCCGCATGTTATGGGCATAGATGAAGTTTTACATCATCTTTTCTTTTATGTTTTTGGTCAGTCACTGTCATGAAAAGTGATGGAAGATTTAAAGCGACTACCGTGATAGTCCAAAAGTTAAGCAAAACGCCTCTTTATGGATCCAGCTACCCTTTCCTCTACCCAATTCTTTCCTACCTGCCCCACAGAACTCTGAAAATTCACTGTCAAAAGCAACACAAAGCTGGGCAGAAGATGGTTTTAATCCAGCATCCAAAAGGGTCTCTGACAAACCACATGCCACTAAGCACCACCACTGTCCAAACGTCCTCTCTTCTGGGCCAAAAGTTTTAAGTTTCCCATAGCACAAACATCAGTCTTTGTACTTGGTCAGCGCACGTGTTCGTAAGCAACAGTGTGTGTGTGTGTCTGTGTGTGTGTCACACTCGGTGAAATACTCGTTTAGCATGTCTTCCATCTAATTCAAACCTGATAAAAAACAGGATCCACATTCTACTGTAACTAAAAGCATTATTTCAACTACATACACAGAACAACTGCCACACTTGCAAATTAACGGGAATATAGGGTAGCCTGGAATGGATTCCAGTAGACTGCGAGAAAGAGCAACAGCACACTCTAAAATCCCAGCAGACATTTGCACTTACAGGTGTTTTATTTTTCTTATTTTTTGAATAAACACTCCTCTGATTTACATCTGCCAAACTGACTTGCCTTCTCTACACAAATTGGGAACTTGATCAGTATTTTCATACAGCAGTCCTCATTCTTGAGCTCATTATGCCTCGCACTCTCCCATTTCTTGGTTACAGCAACAAAGGTACCAAGAGTAAGTGAAAGTAGGTGCCAATATCCACAAAAAAATTTGCGTACAAAGTGGTGCCGCAGCTTATTATTACTAGTCATCAAACCAGCTACGCCGTTCCGGTTGCAACAATTTTTTAGAATTTTGCAGATAACTGTATTTACCCCGACTAAATCAAACCTGAGATGCTGTCCATTTATTTTAGATACTTTATTGGATGGTTCTTATCTCAGCATGAACTTCATAACACTGCTGGGAATTTAGAAGTACTGTTATCCCCGGGCCACAAAGTGGAAGTTACGGAACTAAGATCACATTATCTACCTGTGGTCACCGAGCAGGCCTGGGGCATGGAAGGAACGGTTCCCAGATTTCCAATACCTAAACTGATAACCCGAGTCAGAAATTCTTCCCTGCTCCCCACCCAAGTTTGCAAATGAACTTGCTAAAGGCCATGTGCAGCTAAAGGTAATGGCCAACCCATCACACGTAAAGTTTTAAGAATGTGACCAAGTACCATTTATAATTAAGATACCATTTCTTCCAGTCAAAAACAATCTGCTCGGTACTATGTCAGGTACCTACCCCACCCCAAACAGTACAAGATTTTGATAATCATACAACTGCACTCCCCATTCTGATTCTCCAACAAGCACTTTGGAAAATTAGGCAGGTGTTATCTGTGCCACAAAACCCTACTTATTTTTCAAAACTCCCATTTTGCCAAGTAAGGACAGCTGTCAAAGAAAGCACAGCACATAGCAGATTCTTAATTATATATATTCACCATAGGGTACCTAATTACTTTCATGAAATCTTTACACTCACAGAAACTAAACATGTGACTGAATGACTCATCAGAGAACCAGTAACTACCAGTACTACGTTTGGTTCTAAGCTACTGTTTAGTCATAACTATTATGCTTAACAGCATCCATAACAATTGCTACAGCTACATATGTCTTTTAAAACCCAAATCCTGCCAGTAACACACCTTCAACTGGCTAACTGCATGCTGAGAGCTGCGCTCCAGAACACCAGATTAAGGAGGAAAGAGTTTGTATTTCTTCTCAGTGTAGAATATCAAAACAGCAAGCTCTCAAAGCTCTTTAATAGCTTACATCTACAAGGATTAGCTGATTTTTTTTTTTCATGAAATCCACTCTACCCTCCTAAGATTACATGAAACATATACTACAAAGTCAAGAAAACAGTGAATCTCTCACGTAGAGATGAGAGCATGCTCTATTTCAACATCAACATTCAGACTAGGTAAATTTTTTCAAGATTGGCATTTCTGTTGCTATTTGATTGAAAGTCATCACTGAACAAAAATCATTTCCTGAAGATAAAAAAAAAATTCTTCTGTTCTATAAAACACAAAAAAAAAATTGCTGTCACAGTCTCAATGGCAAGTCAATGAATAGAACAAGACTGAATTATTTCTTTAAAATGTAAAAAAAAAAAAAAAAAAAAAAAAAAAAAAAAAAAATTCCACATCTGCCTTTTCCTTTTTATACATTGTGCCATTACTAGCTCCAAGTCTGTTACTTCAATCACGGAGAAGAAAAAAAAAAAAAAGAGAGAATTTTGGTGATTCTACTATTACTAAAAACCCCTGCAGGAAAACTTGATGATGAATAAAACAGCAATTTACTGTAATTAACACATTTATTTAGAAACTCTGTATGTGCTTCAGCTGAGGGTGCTTCAGCTCAATATAGCATGGCCTTAATGCCTGCAATTTGCTCACACTAAAGGATAAAAATAGGCAACAACAATTTATCATTTTTGAATATTTGATTTCTTTGTAGAGAACAGAGAGAGAAAAAAAAAACTGCAACTACTATTAATTAAATTTAAATAATATGTTGTACTCCTAATCTGACACAAAATCACCTCCCTTAAAAGGTGCAACTCTGTGGGTTCCTACCGCTGCATGACAGCATAGCAATTATTAAACCACGTACAGAGTTGAAAACATCCCATCTGCAAAATTAAACATTCAGGGGTTAAAAGTGGTAAATTATGCTTGGACATTCAAATTTATTTTTCCTGTTGTTTTCCATGGTGAATACTGCAGTCAGTGGAATGTTTCCATCAGCTCCCATATGCTATAAATCAGGCTCTCAGCACAGACTTTAATAGCTCTGTCATTAATAGCTTCCTCAAGCTCCGCAGATGCACAGTTCTGCTTCACCGCATCCCATTTACTGCTCAACTAAAGACTGTGCAATGAATCACAGTGCAACATATATTTTAAATGTATATTTAAAAATAGACGAAAAGCCTGTACAAATCGTTTTCTGCATAAGAAAACTGTAAAATGCTTTTTGAGCTACAAACTTAACTTCATCTACCATTTGTCTAGCTTCATCCCAGAGCAGAATGCAAGTCTGGAAGTCCTGTGGGTCATCAAATGCAAGAGTTCCACGACTACTGACACCCATACGCTAAGAGAGTCTACAAATCAGTCCCGTAAAATGACCGGACTGACCCAGCCTACAGAAGCATCAAAAAATATACATATATTCCCCCTAAAAGTGACCTTTGGTTTAATGCTAGGCATCTGAACAACCCAAACCAATGAGGCACCTGGGAAAGTTTTCAGTGTCAAGGGGAACTCCAATACTACTTGTTCAGCAACTTCCTTCTCTCTGTGTTTTGAAGGAAGATGAAAAGCAATATTAATGAAGTAGAGTTGGAAATTAAGATGAAATTTTTCCTTTTTGGTGTCCCTGGAGACAATAAAATGGAAGATCTTAAGCATGAAACCCCCAAAAATCCATGAATATAAGATGCAAGGAACATGATCAACAATTAAGTATATTTTCAACAATCCGATCGCATAGGACAACAGAACAAATGCTTAAAGTCTTATATGACTTTAACTACTCTATTCTTAGCTGATACAACACTGCCTTCCACAAGCTATGAAGCTCAATTTTGCAATATGACCACACTACGACTCCTCACACACTAATGCAAAGGCAGCCTGTGACAGAGGCAGAAGAAGGGACCGGACTTTCAAATACAATATTTAACCTCTAATCACAACTTCAGCATCTTCTCAGCGGTGTCAGGCTAGTCAGTAATAAAAGCCTTCTGTGCCAGCGGGAATTAGTACTCGGATGCTCTTAAGAAAGAACCCTTAGGAACTGCAAACAATCTTAGTGCAGTGTCCTTAGGTAGGGACAGCGGATAAAAACCAGTTATAAGATAGCAGTTCGGTAGGAAGGGATCTGGGGGTTATGGTGAAGCAAATGCTCATCATGAATAAATCACATCAGGCAGCTGTGAGAAGAACAAATAAGGGGGACTAATCAGGAGCCAGGTGCATCTGACTGCGTGGACAATGGTCCTTTGGCCTTGCGCTCAGCACCGGGAAGGCTTCAGCCGCTGTGAAATGACCATTTTTGGCAGTGCACTTAAAAAAAAAAAAAAAAAAATACAGCAGGAATGATCAGATGTCTACAAAACATAGGAGAAAAATGCCCAAAAAATGGTGGACCAAGGGTGGTTTAGGCTGTGGGAAAACACGGCTATCTCAGGTTCTCTCAGAAACCTGGCATACAGGACAAGCAATGCTGCTCTTCTGGTGCAGCAGGAAAATGAGGATTAGACATTTGAGAAATTTTTTGAGGCTAACAAGGCACTTCCATGGATAGATTTAGAAACTTCATCACTACAGGACTTGAAAAATTGCTTAAGAAAACCTCTTTCTTAAGGAAGGATTTATGCAGAGCTGAACTTGCTGTAGCTGCGAAGGAAGAGTGGATGACTTTTCCAGTCACATGATGCTGAATAGCCTGGATACACTTTATGGCATGTTTTAATTTTATCCTGTAGGAGGAGTAATTTCATAAGAATTCAGAATTACTACAAAGAAATTGTCCTTCTGAAGGCAGAAAATGCCATAGAAAATACCTGGAATTCATGAGGACCCAACAAGCCTGTAATTCATGAAAAAATATTAGGAAGCACCCTGCTAAAATATTAACCACGTTATTTCCTGCATCTTCTTAGAAGGCTCTTAGTTATTAAATTAATTGTGCAACATTGCAGCAAAGTCATGTTGATCTGCATGTACTGAAGATACTAGCAGTAAAAATAAATAAATAAAATCCATCTTGGGTCATCTGGTTTCATACTCAGCACTTGTCAGAAAAGGTTTGGCTAAAAGTTTTGTCAGAAAGCAATCACTATACAAAAAAAAAAAAAAGAAAAAAAAAAGCACCACTTAAATCGCAAGTGTGACAGCAGCGCTTTTCTGGGCCATCAGCCCTGAGCAGAGCTCGGTCACAGCGCACCTCTCATCCCGCCGCTTTCGCGGCCGCCAGAGCGAAACGAAGCTTTCCTTCGGGAGACAAACTAACACATCGGAACGAGCGGCTCCAGCACACTCGGGCAACAAGCGGAGCTGCTGCGGTCTGCGAGTACTTGCTCTAGCAACAAACACACCTTGGGCTCTGATGTGGCCGAGCACTGCGGTGGAAGCCCTGGTGACAGTCCCCTTCAGCTCTGCTTCCTGACTGCCTCAGGTAGCTCAGTAGTGCTATCCAACACGCACAAGAGGCTGAAAAGGGATTTCCTGTCTATGTGCGAAGCCAAAGTTCCCTCTTCTGCCTCTTTATTTCAGAGTCAGCATGCTTTCAAATATGCTTTCAGATACGGTCAAATCTGCTTTCAGCGTGCAATGGCCCTGCATACAGCGCAAGCCAGCCTATGTGTTCTTGATTGAGTTTTACTGCAAATATGTCTGCAGATGAACATATTTTTCATTGGGATGACTCATGTTATTATTTCTCACCTATTAGCACTGTGGTCCTACAATCCTAAAAAATGCCAAGTTCAGCTCTTAGTGCCTAATAATAGTTGCCTCCATCTGCAGCCACTGTTAAGGATGGCTAACCCTGTATCTAACACGGTTGACAGAGGAGGGGTGGAAGATGTTTCTAACAAAGCATGCTTACCAAATTAAACATGAAAACAGCTAATAGGCTGATTTTGGCATTGTAACAGCCTCAGTGTGTCAAATTTGCCTCTTTCCACTCACTTCAGGAATTTGATAAGAATTCTATTACCTTGCACCTTCACTCGCTAGCTCCAGGCTATGTCTACAGTGTAATCAAAGGTGTGATTACAGCATGGGACATGTCTATGCTATCTTTGAGCCTGCCAGTGGGAGCCACAGTACCAGTAATGATGGAGGCGGGAGCAGGCTAGGAAAGCGTCCGTCCGCAGGACCGCACAGGCAAGGGAAGGAACGCGATGCCTGTGAGTGAGCCGGGCGGCTAGCAAAACAGCTCCAAACAAACGCCAAGTGTCTTATAACTCCATGGCACTCAATCCAAGCTAATACAAATCCAGGCTCTCATCAATATCCGTAAGTCATATAATCACTAAAGGATTTTAGTTTCACAACATCTTGCTGAGGAAGAGTTTATTAATCTCAGGCAGAGAACAGAGGCACATGTTAAAACAAATGATGGGCTCAAGGTCATGCAGCACTTGGAGAAGATGCTCCAACCAAACACATTCCTCTAAAAACTTCCACAGAGCAAGGTGGCTGAAACAACCTGCCTCTCGCAGACTCTTGCCCCAGTATAGACAGTGGTTACCTCCCCTCTGCATCCTCTTTCAAGCATGAATACAGGAAAAAGCTTCCTCATCCCTCAGTTTTCTATCCTGAGAGCAAGCTCAAGCTCCAGAGACCAGAGTCAGTCATATGAGCACCTGCTTGAGTTTGCACATTCAATCCTACATCGCTTTCTTTTCCCTTGGTATTTTTTTGGCAGCATTTCTGGAATGATTCCACTTCAGTGCTCTGCCGGATTGGTGTTTTACAACCACCCAATCATTCAACCTTTTCTAATTCCTAACCAAAAAGACCCACCTGCCATCGTGCTTTTCATTTTTAGCACAATGTTAAAGATTCAGTCTAATCTCCATCTGTTTCAGGCATATAATGCACTGCCATATACTTCTCCCTGCTTTCTTTCTGAAGCTGCTGTAACTTATGAGATCCACTCTTTCACTTCACACATCTCCCAAGTCATGCTTTCTTGTTGCCATGAGAAGCCTACCACCCTTCTGAATTCCTGCTTCTTAGACTATTTAATTAAATTATTAGACTAATTAATTTAATACTCATTTGGAAAAACTCTCTCTACCTGCTCTTCACAACTCCTCTCGATTTCCGGTGAGCCTCTTTGATATATGATCTATTCTTTCTTACAGATATTAATGAAAATAATTAAGACAGGATGTGATATCCATCCGCAAACAAAACCAAAAGGGGTATTAGCAAAACTAAGTTTCTACCCAGTTTCACAGCCCCACAAAAGAACCCTCAAACCATACCCGCTCTCCTCACTGCACCTCTACTTTGGACTCGATGAGTGGAAGCTGTATGATATTATGATACCCCAAGCATAAGACCACAAGGCATCTTCACTAGGCAAACAAGTGTAAAGGAGATTTTCAATTTCCCGCTAAGAGACTAGTCAACCTCCCCACGGAAAGCCCCAGTATCCAATATACCCCGTTCTCCCCAAACCGTCATCTCACCTAGAGCTGCCCCCAGATACCTATTCCCCTGAAATACCAGTAGCATACAAAATAAAGCCTGCAGCAGTATTAAAGCACTGAACTGCAAACTTATACCCAAAACATAATCCAAAGGACCTAGACACCAGAAAAATAATCACATTCTATACAGAAAGTGCAGCTGAGGGAAAGAGCACTAAACTGAGAGAATTGGCAGATGGATTTTGTTCCCAGACCTCCCACCAACTTTTCATATATTAGCAGTCAAGCCATTTCCCTGGGCTCAAGCCTCTTTCCCACACCTCTTCGTCAGCTATATTTGTTTAGACTATAAATCCTCCTGGGCAAGACTATTTTGAACTTAGTTTCAAGATAGATCACATCATTAGTAATTGCAAGATTACATACACGCTATAAAAGGAAAAGAACAGAAGCTTACGCAGAGCGCAAAGTGTTTTGCCTCCCTCAACAGCAAGTTTAAGCAGCAACCAGAGCCACGTGAGGAGCACTGCCCAGTGTGGCAAGGCCCGCAGCCTGCCAGCGCAGCACTGATCTTCAAATCCCACCGGGATGCAACCGGGTGCCACGTGCTCTAGGCGTCCCTGCTGCAGCAGGGAAGTAGGACTAGATCATCTCTAGAGGTCCCTTCCAACCTCAACCATTCTGGGAACCTGGGAAAACTTGCACACCTCCAATTTTCCTTAGAAAGAGACCAAGTGAGCAGAGCGCTAGAGCAAGCGGCTGTGAGGCTGCTGGCTGCTTTCCCCTGCAGGGCCCGGGCAGCAACGAACAGGGCAGGTACTCGATCAGCTGGGCTGCCTCTCTTGCTCCTGCTTAGAAACGCTAGGTTCAGACTTAGCTTCAAACAGGAGGTTTAAGTTGGGGTCAGCTTGGGTTCGGGTTAGGGGTTCATCTTAGGTTTGAAGAGGAATCGTATTTTGTAAAAACCTGACACTAGAAGCTTACCGTGAAGAGACGCCGCCGGACAGCCATGGACAGAGCAGGGCTAGTGATTCTGAGCGCTGCCAGGGATGCATGCCAGAACTACGTACAGCAGCCACCCGGCCCAGAACCTCAATATGAAACACACTTTTTGCTCGATATTTTGAATTTTCATCTATCCAGCTCTGAAACATTCCCCTGCTTTTGCCACAGGACTTCCAAGACTTGTGGATCCTCAGGCCTACTTTCTGTTATTCCTCCACTGTTTGAATCCCACCTTTCCCAGAGTGACCTATTCCTCCATCTCCACTCCACCACACACTTCTACACTCTTTCCATCCTTTTTCTCCCAGAGTCTTTCTTCCACTGATCACATCTTCTCCCTTTAGCCCTTCATTCCACATCCAAAGAGCTGTCCTTGGCACAGGCAACGAAAGACAAGCTGCACCAAGGAGAACCACAAGCCACCATACGGCACGAATTCCTCCTTCCACAGTCAGACTTATTTTTGCACCTTCCTTGAGCCAGGGGGGATTTTGCTTTGTAGTTCACGACAAACGCTCTACCACAGAGAGGTGGGAGGAAAGAAAGGAGGGTTGATAGGCCGAGCCCTTTCCAGGGAAGAGTCAAAAAAACTTAACAACATTTGATAATTTTTATAAGGATATCTTTAAAAATAAAATAAAAATGAAGAGTCCTTTCTCCCTAAGCTGCAATATCATCAGGTTTAATGTACTAAAGCCATAGGAAAGTCCAAAGACCACATAAGAGGACATAAGAGACCTGATTCCTGAATTCCTGATTTAAAAGAAAAAAAAAAAGATAAATCATTACACTTAGCCACTTAGCGTTTTCCCATTTATTTTCCACATGGCTTCCCTTAGAGAAATATTGAGTGACAAAAGAGAAAAAATAAATAGACTTTTTTTTTTGGAACACAAGCCTTCTACCTACACTACAAGCTGCCAGGCAAGGCACTGGCATTGGGAGAGCCACGAATACTAAGTCTCTCAAATTTGGGCAATGGGCAGGCAAAGGAAAGAAGGGGACCATTTGTTTGTTCCTATATATTTGAAGGTCTGGTAATGAATGTCAGCTTCACAAGAAACGAGTTACAAAGAAAATGCTCCTCAAGCAATAAACCACAGATTGTATTGACAACTGTTGTTAGATTTATCTAAGTTTAGAATTATAGTAGTTTGGCTATATTTATGCTACAACTTTAATTAAATCACTGTATGCAAGACATTGTTAGAGCAGTTTTTATTGATTCCTGCTTCACAAAAAATTATAGAAAATAGTACTTATGCATCTTGCTTTACCTGCCAGATCAACGTGCTCATATGAGAAAACTTTCAAATACTATTTCTGTTTCTAAAATTAGGTTTCAAGTCACTGTTGTTGATTAGGTAATCTAGAAAATCTTACTCCAGTATTTTCTGACTTGTCTGTACAAGGAAATAATAGTCTCCTGTTTTATACTATCTTTGGATATGAACTAGTTTTAAAGTGCTCTGTGTATTTCTGCTCTCTCCACATCCCCATCACAAGATATACTATGATCATAGGACTTACTTTGCAATAGCTGCCCCATACAAGCACTCCCTGAATCAGTGAGCTGTCATTACCTAACACAACTTAAAAAAGAGTCAGGGTAGAGGGTATAAACTAAGACAATAAGTATTTTCCAAATGTAGCAGATGCATCCATCTGGTTAAGATGCTACAATCCTAAAATACCCAGATGGCAAGCACTTTAACTTGTCCCTGTGCTTCCTGTTTTCAAAACTAAGAGGTTACTCCTTGACAACTCCTAAAATGTTCTTGAGGGGGGAAAGAAAAATCTGCACCATGCTGAAAATGTAGTCACATCTGAAAACAAACATCAGAAAACTGAACTTGAAAATATCAACTCAACAGTTCTTATTTTGACTGCATTATTCTTTCTCAAGCAGAACATCTGAAATGCTGCATTTTCTCTTTCTCCTTGAACTCGCCATGCAGGTTTTGCTAATGATCAGATTTCTGCTGCAGAGTTTATGTTCAGTTGACCAACCAGCCACGTTTCCACAGTTTTTAATGTTCATGTGAAATTTCCCTGCACTTTACCAAGTGCTGCAGCTGGTTACTACAAAATC
>VZSV01000037.1:1553097-1594048 GCA_013398735.1 Nothocercus julius
AAAACAAAGCCTCCTCCAGAAATGAGATACTATAAAAAATATGGAGCAATTGGAGGAGCTGCTGCTGTCGTCTTGTACTTCCCTTTTTACTCTATCATAGAGTGAAAAATAATATTCATACCAAAAGACTGCATTCTTCAGCACAGCCACAGCATATACAAGTCTGACAATTTCTGCATAGAAAAGCAGAGCAGACTGCAGTAGATTTGGTTATTACAGACTCCGTGCAGGTATTAACCAAACAGTAGATCCAGGAGCATTCTGAGCTAAGCCCATCTTTTGAAATAATAAAAATGTAAAGGTTGCTAAAAAGATTTCTCTTTACACCAGCTTGTCAGGTATTCCTAATTTTTAACCATTTCTCTCGAGCCTTTCACAAGCTTCCTGCGGAGCTCACAGTTCACGGAAATGCTGTGAGATTCCGGTAGCACATTGCATATTGCAGCAACTGAGAACAAAGAAAAATTAAAGGGTCTTCAGGTGCACAGAAAATGGTTTTCCATCACTAGGTCCTGCTTCCAACGCCTGCAGGTCACTTCTTACGGATTTTCATCAGCTGCAAGCTGGCAGTATCTGCAGTGAGTTGTGAGCCCCCAAAACACGGTATTAAAGCAGTGCAAAAATCTCTTTCAAGCTTATATAGATGTCACAACGTAATGTTCAGAGATGGTCTATTTTCTGTTCTGTTTCTTCCTGAGAACAAACTCACCAGCTAGCATAAGCAAGCTAGGAAAATGGAAAATTATCAGTAAGAATACTGAAGCAGCAGGAGCATATCAATTACTGCAACTCTAACTTCCATCAGCAAATATTTTAACACAAAATTATGCACAAGCTAAAACATAATTAAAAACACAAACTCATATTCGCTTTATTTTTGTTTGTATATACATGTGTATGGGCATACACGCACACACGATACGGAGTAATGCGATGGTTCACTTTATTCCTAATTAAGAAAAAAAGGGTAAAAAATAAACATCAAGATCCTACCATGATTGTTCATACTGTGAAATTCATGGTTCTGTATCATTAAAAAAAAGAGTATATTTGCTCCACTAAATAAGTTATAAGATCTTATTAGAAGAGAGCTAATTATAGCCCAAAACAAAAATTCACAAATACCAACTCCACATTAACATCCTGCTGTACATTTTTCTTCACTCCTGTTTAGGGTAAGGGATTCTGTCATTGCTTCCAGGACCCTGAGAACACTGAGACACTCAAGAGCATCATGTTATTATATGAGCTACATTTTAAGGTTTCCTTTTATAAACTACAAGGAAACCTCCCAGAAATCTATCAGAACTGCTACTAGAGGAGAAAGAAAAATATATAAATATATATTATTCCCAATATGAAGATTTATGCACACTCCATTTTTCAGTGACGGCTACTTACTAATTGCCCACCTTGCTAAAATTGCACTGTTATATTAACTGGAAGTCTGAGAAATCTGGGAGAGGAGGGAGGAAAGGAAAAAAAAAAAAAGAAAAAGCACAGAAGCACACAACATTACCTGGGTCATGATAATATTTCAACACTTGCCCTCAAAATTCACTAATTTTAGTGTTATTTTAAATAACTAAAGCACAGCAGCAAAGCTAGGCATATAACTGTGTATCAAAGAGGCAAAGGAGCCTGAGCTCGTAGCCGTCTCTCTTGGCTCCATTGAATTCCTCCGGCTCACTGAGCTCCTGTAAATCATGTAGGTGAGGATTCATGACACCTGACTTCAGACATCTCAAATTCAGTCATTTAAGTCTATTTAGCTACCATCTCAATCATCTAGCTATTTGTGTCTACTCAACCTAAGCTCCCTTTGCAGCTGATGGAGACAGACCAGCGCTCCCAACTGCGAGTTTAGCTCACTGTGAAACAGGAACCACGGCCAGATGTGATGAAGTGAGCTCTTAAGGCGGCTCCTCCTCCCCACGCACACCAAGGGGAGCACAAGTGAGGTTCTCTACAGTTTTCACCTTAGGCTGAGCTCACCAACCTGTAGATGGACCTGCACCCAGTCCAGGGGATAGGAATGCCAGCCTCAGCATCCTCATGGTAGCTTGCCCATGCTAAGGAGTATGTTTTCACTTGCACAGCATTTCTAGAGGTTACAAACTCTACTCTAGAAGCTGCAATATGACAACTAATTCACAAGGTTTTCAAATAGCACAGCTTTTCAAATTTAAATAAAGACAAGCTTTGCATGACTATTGAAATTATAGCTATACCCTAAATAATGACAAATCAATTGCACTCTGCAAACTGAGACTTCACATTCATTCACTGCCTCCTGCCTGAGCCAAACTTCATAAAAACTTCGTAAAAAAAAAAAGGGAGAACAGTTGGGTATATTAATTTGAAGCTGAATCATGTGCAAAACTCCATATTCCGAACAAACCATTGACCAGTCACTCCAGTTCTGCTCACAACCTGAATATCCCTCAGTTCTCAGCTACAAGGTCAGAAGTTACTTTTCTCCTCTCTCCAGTTTCTGCATTAACTTACTGGCACACACAGCACCTTCAGCCCCCAAGCAGAAGGTGAGCCAGTCCTCTGGCAAGCCAGAGCTTTCAGAGGCTCTGGTTAGCCCTGACGATGCTCTTCAACACTTCAATGGAGCAGGTGAAGGTAATGAAAATGCTGGGAAGAAAGTGCATGCTAGCCAAGCTTGGCAGCCTGGCTGTCCCAGGCAGAGGGGGACACTCCTGCAATCAAGCTTTAGGCATCTGCACCCGAGCTAATCCCGGTGGGCTCTGTTTAAGGTCAGCAGAGGGAAAATGACTTTTTCAAGCTCTACCCATGACTGCCAAGGAAAGCTAGATGTAGATCTGCAGTTCAGATGAATCATATGCTAAGCAACAGACCAATGTCTCACTAGTGCAGCAAGAAAGAAAAAAATAGTAATCAAAATAGTTGGCACAAATACTGCTAAAGTTCTCACTTCAGCTCAGCATTACCTAAGGGTGTAGTTGTCTTAATATGCAATTTAAGCAGCCCTAAAACAATAGACCTGAGATAATGGAACCAACCAAAGCACACTTCAGAAATCAGTAATTCTTACCACAACTACCACAGCAGAAAAGGATAATGGAGAAAAGAAACTGGTAAATCTTAGGCGTAGTGGAGCATATTGTTAGCATTACAACATATGGACCATAAAACAAGATTTACGTATGCATACAAACACACGTTCCTATTTATGTACCAGTACTGTGTCAATATCTTGGGGAATTTAAATCTATATCTCAAAGTTTCTGGTTTTATTTGGCCACCAGTCCCATTAATTCATCTTCAGCATCAATTAAAAATAAGAATTTTACCATTTCACATCCACTGTCATGAACCTTTAAGTGTATTTAGAGCTTGTAGAGATTTTCATGACCCCTGTTCAGCACACCATGGATCTTAATGCTGTAGATGAAAAAACAAAAACAAAAAACAAAAACAACTCTTTGGAAAGAAAGATGTATAGATACAGGTGGATAACTTTAACCACAGACTTTGCTTACATGCTCGTAGCACATTCTCTGTTTCAGTACTGATTAGTCATTTTAGGTTCATCACGAAGCCCATCTTTACCACCAAGCTACAAAGACAGAAAAAATCAAAGAAGAGCAAAGTGAACAGAATGAAAGGACACAGGCCTCGTAGTGCCTTATCACTGAAAGCCCTAGAGCATGCAAGGGTTACCTCAGTTTAAGTCAGAGGGTACAAGCATAGCACAGACAACTGTAACGCGGATCTCTAGCCCTAGGAACTCAGGGAATTCTGCAATGGTTTTGTGAAACCCCAAGCTAACCAGGAATATAGCACTTCCCTTCTAAGGGTAACACAAATCTCAAGCACGGAAGAAAATATTGGCATTATCACCAAATAAGAATCACTTTTATTTACATTTTATATACAAACCTCTGCTAGACTAAACAAATAAAACTGAAAAGATTCATGCCCAGGACACCACTACAGAAGCCTACAGGAATTCAAGTGCTGGCAACAGTAGGAATGAGCAGTAATAAAAACATTAATACAAAGTTCAATAGAACAAACCCTTAACATGCATTCACTCAAATATGTAGTGGAGGACCTGGTCATCTGCTAAGAATGAAGCCTTTTAAACAATCCTATCATGAGTCCTTAGGAGAAAACTACCAAATGAAACAAAAAGGGATCTTGAACAGTACTTCAAGTGGTGCTGCCCTTCAGCTCCTCCAACCATGTCTGAACGAGTAAATGCTTCTGTACTGGTCTCCCTAATACAGCCACAGACTCCTGCTTTTTCACCTCACCATTTCCATAACAGCCATCAAAATTACAAGTGCAAACAGCTTTTTTATACTGATCTTTGCAGTTGAGGATGCAAATCTGCAATAGTTTCGTGCATAGTATTTGCATGTGAATGGTTCTGAAATGACTCAATTTTTAGCTGAAATGCACAGGTTCAATCTATAAAGACAAACTTTTAAGGACTTTATATATATATGTATACTCTCTCCATCCTTTTCCAAATTCCATTAAAAGAAACAAGTACAATTTATTTCAGTATTCCCAGCAACACAGTAGCTCACATCTCAAACATCGATCTAATTCTCATTCAGCAGCAATGTTTTTGCTTAGAACAAAATATGGAAAAAGGCTTTGCCTCCACTTAGAAGCTTATAATTGCTTAAAATATAAATATTGAAACAGAGGAGTAAAATAAATCTCTTCTAGACAGAGATGCTTAGAGTATATGATTCATGTACAAAAATCACGTGCAAAGCTTGTGCAGTTGCCATTTTTCATGGTTCTGTTTGTTAGGGCCCAAAGCTTCCCAGATTACTTTGAAAGACTTGAAAGCCTGAAACCTTCTGCACACACTTAAAAGCTAAGAAATTAAAACATATATAAATGCAGGGATAAGAATACACGGAGGCAAAAATCACAAAATGGATAAAAGAAAACAAAAAAGAAAACACAATGTTCCAGCTCTCATTTATGATTTTCTCAAGAAATACTTAAATTAATACTATACGATCATAAGACTGATTATGTTTCCTTCTAGAACATGCTGACAGTTTTCTGGAAGATGTTCCTTTTGACAGAAATACCCTGTGTACTATATCATACTGCTAATAGGAGATAGCACCTAAGAAAACCAGACTTACTGGCATTACTAAAGCATTACTAAAATTGGTAATCCCAGATTGAAGGTAGTCTTAACAAGGCATATTTTGTTCAAAATAATTATTACAGTAACATATTTGTCTTAGCAAGATAAAGTCTGCTCTGGTGACTTCATCTGTTGGAGCTACCCTGGTGGGGCTATATATCTGCTCAGGACCTTTCAGCAGCTTGAAGAAAAGGGAACCAAACTACCCAAGAAATCAATTCTAACAAGTTCCTTGGGCATCCCTGATCCATGGGCTGTACACAGCCAGACTACATTAGTAGACGTCTTTTTGCCAGGCAAGGTGCAAGTGTATCTGAAGGAAACGCTAACGTACATTGAAGGAACCCAGCAAATCCACATCAGAAATAGTTCAGGGTTTTGTGCACATAAAACTGCTATTTGCAGCTAAGAGCTAGGTTTGCTGTAAAGAAATAGCATCGCATCCATCACCAGTGTTACAGTTACTATGGAGAAGATGGGGATTCAATTTGGTTGGGTTGGGTTTGGATTTATTTGATTGTAAGGTGGGGTCTGGAGAGGAAGGAAGGAAGGTTTGGCCTTCCTGTATGCTCAGTTCCCTTTTATTTTTACGAATAAATGTGATGTCTAGTCCTTCATTATGATAACACAGCTTCTCAAAATATTATTGTATCCCTACTATGTTATAGATCTCTTACGCAAATACAGAAAGTTTCAAAATCCTGTAGTATATACCTGTGTGGCCTCACCATAAGCAAAATATTTTCTTTAAAAAAATCATATTTTCATGTTTTGTATTTCCCTCCTCCAAGATATACAATTCAGGGTTCTTGGCCTTGCCTCCAAAGACCTAAGCCAACTCATTTTTCCAGCTGTCACTCTCATGTTCACTCATTTGCTCTGAAGCATTTTCCAAATATAGGAATCACACATATCACAAGTCCACACTTTTTAAGACAGAAGAAAATATAGTTAGATCAGCAAAATTTCTCAAAAAAGAAACTATCTGCAATAGATAACATTAAGATTATATTCTAAATACTAAATAAATAGATCGTGCAAGCCCATATGCATGCCACAGAATGAGAAGAAGGGTTCCTTTAGAGGGTACGCTGAAAATATACTCAGTATAACGCACCAGAGCCATTCCTCTCTCCAAAATAAAACCACTTGCCTTTTTGATATCTCCTCATGCTTACAATCCACGTGAATAAATGTCAAGAACTTTATGTCTCCGGCTCAGTCACAGCAGGCAACACCATAATTCTCTCTGGCCCGTAACTTAGATGTCAGACTCGTAGCGCTCTCTTGCTCCTCAGACGTTCCGACTCCAAGCACTCATTACTTTGCATCTTAATTGCTGAACTACTTACTCTCCCCTTACCCCGTATGCTCTTTTCCAACTCTCACCTTGCTAAAACGCAAACATAAGGATGACCTCCCTAACCCTTTGCTTGAAACCTTGCAACCCCCTCCTCTCCTCCATTACCTTCTTTCTTTTCCTCATGCTTCCCCAGATGGCACAAGCACCATTCACCCCCTTGCCTGCCCTTGGGCACAGCGCATGGAGCAGAGACAAGAAAGACCATCCAGCTGCAGGCTCTACACGTGAGCGAGTGAGCGCTAGCGAAGCGGGTGAGCCCCGTCGTGCAGCCTCTCCCCTTGTGGCACATCCTCACCTTAATTTGCCGCCCAGCTGTGCCGTGCGCTTCTCCAGCAGCTCCCTAGCTAGCAACAGGAACAAAGGTACAGGCAGCAAGAGGCCCCAAGACCCCATCTGGATGTTAACCTTCACGCTGCCATTACTTGGAAACAGTCCAGAACCAGATACTTGGTTAAAAACACAATCTACTTTTCTGGGGAGCTCTAAAAAGAGCTGAATAGCAAATGACCTGATAGGGTCAAAGAAAGTTTTTTCTTCCCTTTTATTTCTCCTCTCATAAAGAAAATCACTTTTACACTCATAGAAAGAGTTCTTATAATACTAAATTTCCTTTTTATCTAATTTCTCCTTTATATCTAGAGTAACTTTAAACAAAACTATGTACAGTTCAAAAATTTCTTGCAGCAAAGCTTTATCTAGTCCTCATATGCGTAACATATTTATTAAAAATGTGATCTATTAAAAAGTAAATATAATTGCTTAATTCCAAAGTAATTCCAGGTTAAATACAAAAAGAGCACAAGGATGCAAAAGAGAAGCTACTTCTCCAAAAATCATCACGGAGTGAGATGCCTTTGGATGAAGGAGGGAGAATTAAGATCTTTCTTAAGAATCATGCAAGTTTTAGAGAACTATTCAAAGGAGTAAGTAAATATTTACATGGAAGAGAGTGTTTATGCTCTCCTATTAAAATTCCTATTAAAATCTAATCAAAGAAGGAGAAACACATCCAAAAATAGAGAGAACAAAGGAAAAACTCTAAATTGCTGACACATTTTCACAGTTCTTTCCATAAAAACATAACGACCACCTTCTGGCACACAAGTGAGTAGCATGCACTCAGAAGTGGAAGTTGCTACTGGGGTAGTTATCAATTGCCTGGGCCCAATAAAGGGGAATTTTTAAAGAAGCAAATTCTCAAATAGTTCGAAAGGAGGCCACAAGGCCGGTGCGCAAGCGCTGGGCTCCCCGCTTCCCAGCTCCCGGGACAAGTTTTGCTCCAAGGCCCCCATCCAGCCTCCAGCCCTGCGTCCCCTCTCTGGAGGCAGCGCTCCTTGGAGCACCGAGGAGCGACGAGGACGTCCTACACCGTGCAGCGCCGGCAGAACTCTCAAACAGCCTCATGGCCTCAATGCCAAGCACGATAGCAAGAAAACCAAACCAAAATGGTTCAGGCCATCTACTTGGAGTAGAGACACAAACTGGCAGAGAGAGATGAAGAGTAGGTTTACTTTGAATTTAGCCAGTATAGATGATTTTTCCTGTCTCAAGATAGCGTTTGGAAGGGAGGGAATGTATGTTTGGTTTGGGGGCTTCCTGTAATTTCTTTTTTTTTCTTTTTAGTTAATTAGTTACATGCTATCTACAGCATGTATAATCTAACTTAGCTTGGATGATATTTTCCCATTTTTAACCAGCTGATGCTACCCGGGGTAAATCACCGATGATTCATCTATTGTTATGCAGAATTTCTTCACTCATCTGTAAACATTTGTTTCTTCATGATACATAGAAGCAGGACTCACTGCTCATTCTGAAAACGTACCCCAGCTTTCTCTTATCTACTGCACAATCCCACAGCTAGA
This sequence comes from Nothocercus julius, assembly GCA_013398735.1. Lineage (NCBI taxonomy): Eukaryota > Metazoa > Chordata > Aves > Tinamiformes > Tinamidae > Nothocercus > Nothocercus julius. Next base: position 1,561,478 of record VZSV01000037.1, read on the forward strand.
AGCTCTCTCTCAAGAAGGTAATTGTCACAAAATCCTCTGCAAAGACATAAAAAGAACCCTTAAACCACAGATTTCTCATTTGTAGGTTAAGGAGAGTGCTCTCTTTCCGTTCTCTTCAGCTATCATAAGGCTGAACTTGTCTTGCTCGTTTTTAACTGCTCATATTCCCTAAAATACATGGAAAAATTCCGTGAAACTGAATTTGACCTTCCTGAAGGTCATTAAGAGAAACAGTTATTAAAATTTAGTCTATCGTTCCTTAGTTTTGTCTTCTGCATATAACCTTGTCTTTCAAGAAGCTAGACATAATTTGCTGTCTTGCATAAAATTTGTAATTTTAATAGAAATAGAAGCATTTGCTACAAAAAAATCATTTAGCAGAAAAATCATTTCCAGTTGAAAAATGTCTTCACAGATACTTTTCAATGAGCTCTGATATTATTATAGCTTGAAGATTGACCTCCATTTAAAAGAAAAAAATCATTTTCCATCTGGTTCTTGAGAAGATGATTCATTTTTGCCTCAATACTGCTGCTATCTTTTGGCATATTTTCCCATACACATGGTCCACTTTAGCCAATCTCTGATCCCTAGGTACTGAAAATGACTGTGATTGATTGCCAACTTTTCACCTGCTCTCAGTTTTTAAGTTGCATCACACAGCCTCTAGTAAAGGTGTATATAATGAAATGAATGCTTTAATTTGCAGGTGCAAACAGGGCAAGATGATCCTTTTTCACCATTTCTGCCACCCATTGGCTGGCTGCCTGTAAATACACCTCGGAGTTGGAGGTACTGTGGTACCCGAGGACTCTGCAGAAACCCCAGATATTTCTGGTGGGGGTGCCTGTGAGTGCCTGCACACGTGTCTGTGTGCATGTGTGAATGCACACAGAGCAAGTGCTCCCTAGACCATAACAGTCCTCAATAGACTGAATAACTGATGGCTCCCAGAGTCATCACATATTGGAGAAGAAAGGCAAGAACCTCCTTGACACGTCCTTTCTTCCCATATCCACCCAGCTGAGGACACTATGGTTATGTCACATTACTAAGAAATTATTTAAAATTCTGCTAAATGCTGTTCTGCAGGCACTGAGGACCTGCTGAGGTCTCAGAGTTTTACATGACTCCACTGAGATAAGCTTATTTGCTTTTGTTAAATCCAAGTCAAAAAACATGGAATAGAGAGAAATCTACAATATGGGAGAATGCACTTGATCATATCACTAAATTAATGCTTTAATATGATAGGCCAAATCTAAAGCAATAAACAATCAGTAAAATTACTGGAAAAAAAGAATTAGAGGGGCTAACAGAAAAGGTGCACAGACTGCCACGAAAATAAAAATATTATTGATCCATGACCATGCAGCTTTCAGAGTGCAATCCCTGGCAAGTTTGCTTAAATCAGTAAAAAAGGATGTGACAAACTCTGATTAAATCAATGAAAGCATTGTACATTGCATAAGATCATTCACATTCTGTGGAGTCTGTAGCAAACAGCCTATACTGTGAGTTTGTCCATAAAGAGAGATGCTAATAATATAAACCAGCAGCTGCTATATATAGCTACAGCTATATAGCTTGTATTTTTTTCAAAATTCCTTCTGGGAGTAGAATGGGGTGAACTAGTAAAAATAGGCCCAGACCAAGAATCCTACATCTGGCTTGGCAGTGTGCTGTGACTATGCAAGAATGCGATAAAACCGAGAAATCCAGGAAAAAAAAAAAAAAAAAAAGGCTTGTGCTGATATTTGCAACAGTTATGGATCACCTTTCACAGCAGGAATCCATTAGTAAAGGGAAAACTACCTTCTTCTTGAGAGAAATGACACCATTTCAGAAGTGGAAATTTTCAGAAGGGGAAGTATTGAATCTCACTGGTGCAAGATGCTGTATTTAGGCAAGTAGCAAGTCCGTTCTGTGAACAAGACGATCTGACTTCATGCCAGCAGCTTCATTTACTGCAGAACACTAATGTGTCTGTCCTTCCACAAACTGACAGTTTTTCCAAAACACAGCTGCACCACTTATGTTAAGTACACTGTGTTAAATAGGAGGATGCCACCTCTGACTCCATGAGCCGCAAACTGCTCGGAGCTTGAATCAATCACCTGGGCAAATGCCATGCCCTGCTTGCGTTATTCTTCCTCAAGCATCCACAATAACAGTTTCCTGACTCTACATGTGCTTATTTCAAAACCTTCAAAGCCTATTAAAATCAATGGATTTCAAAATCCAGCTTTGAAAATGTGCTCCTCCGTGCCGTGTTGTAAAACAAACATTGAAAGGCAAGCACTGATGAGACGTTTCTCTGTCAGCATTTAAAGAGAAATGAACCAACTGAGGAAAAGTTGAGGCAGGGAGGCCTTGCCATGCCAAAGGAAGGCTACTGAGATACAAGTCCCACAGTGCCACTTAATCTAGTGACATATCTTACTTTCGCTTTGATTAAAAAAAAAAAAACCCTAAGTCATGCCAAATACACACTTTCACAAGGAGCACAACAAAGCCAGATCCCCATTTCCATTTCATTAAGAGGTCCATGCGTCCATCACAGCCCATCAGAGACCCACATGATGACAATCACTCCTGCAGGCAGCTTTGGAGTAATAACTCTTACTTAGTGACAGGTCCTTTGGGAAGAAAACTGTAGAGGTTCATTAGAGTATAGGCAGTAATTGATACTTGTCTTCTGATAGCTGTTTATGTGCTTCAAAAAACAAGTCCTGGCAACTGCTCTCCACAGAGATGATGTCCACTTCTCAAAACAGCAGCACTACAGCTGCCTACTTTATTAGCATCCCCAAAAGAGAGGCCAGCAACTGAGCTAGTGCTGACACTCAACTTCCCTGCCACGTGCAGAGCAGACACTGTCCAGGCATTTTAACAAACAATCCACATGAAGAACAACTCGTCCATGTTAGTTTCCTTAATCTCCTATTCTACTGTGTAGTGCAATTAGAAATGATGGATTTTAGGATTGTTAGTGCTGTTCCCACATCCTTCCAACTCACCTCCTACAGCACCTGCCTCTAGTTATTTAAAGCTTAGAAAATATTCACGAGTTCCAAAATTGCCCCTTTGCAAATCTGCATTTACAACCACTCGTTTTGATGGCAGCCAAAACGGTCACGGAACAGCCGCAATTTCGCCAGCCATAGTGCTCTCCTTGGAGCATATGTTACACTTAAAACTGCCTGGATTCAAAGAATCCTTGTATATCTTAACCAAGATAAAGTAGTCCACAAGAGAAAGAAAATAAAACCTGTAAAATTTCCCTTATTGACACACTAACATGGGAACACACAGACCTAAGAGTAAGAAAATGACTAGAGATATGATATAAAGGAGAAAAATATTCCTGTAATGAGAGGACCATGAGACAAGGGTACAGCACAGAGGAAGGAAACCTGTCATAGCCTTGTGGGACCCAACAGCCCGAAGCCTTATAGCAGCCAGGCGAAACGACCCAGAACCGCAGCTACCTGTAACAAACAGAGATAGCAAAACCCAGGTGTATCACCTACCCCAGACCCTTAGCTAGAGGACGTTAGACCCTGCCTGAGGACTGCAACCCAGGAGGCTGCAAGGCAACTCGAACAAAAGTCTTCTGCAAAAGACAGAAGCAGAGCAATGCTGAAATACTAAGAATATCTAAATTGAGGAGCAAGTCAAGAAAACAGCAGTGTGAGAGGAGATTTTACAGTTGTGTTCTTTGGCCACTGGGTCCAAACCAACCATGAAACAGGATTTGCGCAGATTTAAGGCACTTATCATGGAAGACTTTCAAGCATGCTTAGTAACAACCTGTAAAGCTCAGCATAGTAAAAACTATGGGGAAATAATATATGCATTCTTTTTAGAAAGCCATGAAAGCATCAGATTAACTGATCAATCTTTTAATAAACGTAGCACTTGAGAGTTGCTGAAATCCAAGAGAATGCTTACTGATATGCTAGGGCAAAAACTACTGTTAATAAAATAAAGTTTTAACTTGATTGCATTTTTTCTATTTTCCTTTCATTACTTCTCACTTGCAGCATAAAATAGGAGATTAGATTAATGCCTCCAGGCTTTTAAACATGGCTACATTTTCATTTTAAGCCATGCTTTCTATTACACAAAATACATGAATATATGTATATAATGTAAATCTTTCTTAATATACCTTTCTTGATGGCATAAAATATGACACTGAATCAGAATAGCTGTATTTGATACAACTTTTCCTTTTCCATCCTTCCCTGCACAGAAGAACTAAGATATTCTGTTGGAAAGGAACATGCTTAACTCATTCTTGCTATTATGCACATTTAACATTAAACTGTTAATACCTAACTGCCAAAAAAACAGACAGCGCTAAGAAATCAAAACAGTATTCATAAGCCAAAAAAAAAAAAAAAAAAGGCAAAGAGAAATGAGATCATTCAAAATAGTGGCCAAACATGGCTTAAAACTAAAAAGTCTCTCTGAAAAGATGAAGCATACTATAAACAAGATTTTTAAAAGAGTACAGAGCTGAACTAGACTTGGAAGAGGGAATAATGTTGATTCTTCAAAGGCCTAAAGCGGGGGTTTCTTACTGACAGGTCCCAGGTGTAAAGCCCAGTTATCTAAGAGGGCTAATTTCCAGGATGGTGACAACACCCCACAGCCACCTGGATAGAGAACCGCTGGTAGCTGTGCCCAAGACTTCAACATTTACCCACAGGAGCCTCTCCTCTCTTAATTAAATTACCAGATCCATCAGGCTGAAAGCAGTTAGACACTAACACCTGGTCCATGCATCTTAAGAGACAGAGAACCATCTGTGGGCTCACGTAGCCTATGCCTGGATAATTAGACACAGTAAAAATTATTAAAAACAATTATTTAGGCAAATGTCTATATTAGTTAAGCAACAAACTGAGCAATAATAATAACACATAAGAAATTTCTGTCTTCTAATACATGGGCAACAGTCTGTGACGGCTGAACAAATGCGTCAACCAGATAGCCCAGCTAATAGCCCAGTCCTGTTGTCTGCAGCAGTTTAGCAGATTGTTCCAGAAAGTAATCTGCTTTTAATACACTGCACTCTTCTGAGTAATTCCCAAGCAAAGAAGAGGAGCTAGCTCCAGAGGCCTCGATTCAAAAAAGCATTTAGCTCTGAAGTGTTTAGATTACTTCAAATAAATGGGAAGTTAGCCAAAAAGTTTTGCTGAGCCCAGGCTGTGCCTGGCCCCAGAGGGAAGCAGAATAGCCCAATGGGGGACAGCGCATAGACAAGTCAATATATTAAACCTGGACTCCATCAAACCACGCAGTCAGTCAGGTGCCCCCAGTAAGTGCCGGGACCTCTCCCCATCTGTTCCCCCATGACATTCCAGGGCTGCTTCCACTCTCCTGCCAAGTCTGGAAGGGACCATTTATTAAGGCAGCACTGCTCCACAAGGACGCTTAACCTGGACTCCAAGTGGTTTTAATATGCAGCTCCAGAAACTGCATAGCAAAAATATGTAAATTGTATTTAAACTAGCAAAACTGTCTTAATAAAAGACGATCAACAGTCTTTGACTGGTAATCCAATTTCCAAGGCACTATTACCAGAGGTCATATTTCTGCTGTTCATGATAGTCCAGTTGTAAGCATTCTACATTACATGAAATTTCTAAGCAACAATTAAACTCTAAACTAAAGAGATATAAAGCTTAAACTTTTTTTTTTTTTAAGTACCATAACACACAGCTGCATTCAATAAGAACTAAAGCTCACTTTAAAACAGAATAGTGCTTAACTATCTGTAATACTGACTACCTCCAAAAATAGAGTCTCCAATAGCTTTCAGTATTCTGGACTGTGCAAGGATTTTTTCTACATACATTAGAGAAAAAGAGCAAAGTATTATCCCTATAACAATGCAAAGTCATCTTTTCTTGTCTAGTCTCCTACTTCAACATTATCGGTTAAAATGAAAACTATAGAGAAAATATATTTAACTCCCTCACTCTTTACCTAAACTGAAGTGACAAGGATTTTAATATTTACATTCCCACACATTCACATTTCTGTTTTTTAGAGTTGACCTTAATGTACGCTCAGAGTGAAATGCTTTTCTAAGGAGTATCTCCGTCCTCTTCTAGCTCTTTGTTTTTCTGCTTAAAAAAATAAAGTTTAATAGAGATATACAATCAATTAATAATATACCTTGGGAAAAAAAAAAAAAACTATTCAATTTTTTTCCCTTACTATTTCTACTAACAATACAAAGCATCTAATAAAATGCCAGAATTAGTGAAATCCTTGTATCTAGAAAAAAAACTCAGTTTCAATATCAGAAGATATCAGCATATGGCAGCAAGAAATAGAAGCAATTACGTGTGCTTTAAAAAAAAAAATGAATATACTGATTTAGAACAAGTGATGTCGGCATATGTTAAAAGATACTGCCTGAATTCAAAGCATTAAGATTTATTAGAAAAGAATGAATTTTAAATATTCAGAAGTTCAGATTTATTTTAAACTTTAATACTAAGTAAAGCCTATCTTTCATAAGTCTTTTGCATCCTAGTCTGTACAAGTAGTCAATACCAGGAAAAGATTCAAGAAATAAACACAAAACATCTGATCACTTTCATTTGTCATTGTTCCAATTTTGCTTTATCATGACAAATTAAATTCTCTGTTGATTGACAGGATTGAAATGTTATCAGATTCCACATTTTGAACAATAACAAATGATATCTGTCCTGTCAGGAGTTTTTTTTGTGTGTTCCCCTTTATCACTTTCAGCACACAAAGAAGTCCAGAGACAAAATCTGTCGAGATGTGGCAGAGCCCTGGCAGCCGCCCCAGCAGCCTCAGGAGAGCTGCTGTCGCCGCCCGCCTCGTGCTGAAGAGGTTTCTGCAGCTGTGGGAATCGGCCAGGAGAGGTGAAAGCTGTGGGAGCGCCAGTGGTCAGGCCAAAAGGGTCTGCAATGTCTCAAAGTGGTGCCCAAGTAACTACCCCCATGACAGTGCACGGGCTGCACAACCTGCCACAAGGACCCTCAAGTAACACAGGTTACTCAAGGTGAAGCAGAGTGTTTGCAGCCGTGGTTCACGCTGGTACTCCTGGAAGAAAGAAAGTGTAGAGGAAGGACTTCAGGAGGCTAAACTGAGTTTCTCAACTGAGGAGGGTGAAGTCAAGGACCTCCTACAGCATCTTCTGAAATGCTGCACATCCCTGCATGAGGCACAAGAGAGGCAGAGTCTTAATGCAGGCATGAGATGATAGTGTGAAGAGAAAGAAATGTTAGGGGCTGGGGAGCCTTCTGGGCAGGAGGAACCTGCACAGGAAGGACAGCACCTCAGTGCAAACGGAGTCAAGCTGCTAGCACCGAAAGTTAAGCAGATCACAGAGAACTATTTAAACCTAAGAACTGGGGCAAAGCCAACAAGCATGGACGAACACCTGGTTCATGCTGAAACAACCTGCAGAGAAGACAGCTAATGTGCAATCTGCCTCTGAAAAGGCCAGGAAGGAAACAAACTGCACGATTGTAATAAGGAAGGCAAATAGACCACCAGCAACACCACCTGACTAGCAGGGGCAGCAGTGAAGAACAAAGGAAGGGCACCCACAAAGCTTCTACACCAATACCAGAAATCTAAAAATACCATAGCTGGCGGAACTGGAGTGCCTAGCGTCATATGACAACCCCACGACAGCAGGCACCAAAGCGTCCTGATGAAAGGAGTATAAACAGTGGGACACAAGACTGCTGAGCTACCAGCCTTTCAGTGGTGACAGAACAGTATGTGCGGGTGGCAAACTGGCATTGTAAAGGACATCCACAAAGGATATTGCAAGTGTTGACAGATAAAAATATCTTAGGATAAGAAAAGAAAAAAAAAAAAAAAGAATCTCATATTCAAATAATAATTAAAAAAAAAAAAAAAAAAAAAACAGTATTAGGACTGTAATCCCAACTCCTGATCAGAGCAATGATCTTGATCAGGAAATATTATCAAAAATCAGTGTGTTAGATGATCAGATCAAACTACCTACCACAGCTCAAAATGAAAAGGAAAGTCTTAGCTCCATAGGAACTAAAGCAGATCATCTCAGAGAAAAGGTCAACATTTAAAAAACTGAATGCTTGCCGAAACAAGGATAACAGGAAAACGCATAAAATACAACAGATCAAATGTAAACTGGAAATTCGAGGAAAGAGGGGGAAAGAATTTGAAGAAATCCTTGCAAAGGCTGCTCATGTTAACAGTAAAGAGGTTCTTTAAACACATCAAAAGCAGTAAGTCAGATAGGGAAGAGATGGGAAATATGTTGCCAAAAGTATAAATGGGGCATTCAAGGACAAGGTCTTTGCACAGAACTTCAGTGAATTTATTGCATTTCTGCTACTAAAGATGGTGTGGATATTACTGCTCCAAAAGTGATGTTTGTAGCAGACGGATCAGGAAGCTGCATCAAATTGAGGCATCAGGCAGGAATTTTTAGCCCCAAAAAACAGACAGATGATGATAAATCACCAGGTTTAAATGTAATTCACTGAAGGTGAAAAATTGTAAAACTACTGTCTAAATTTTATAACCAATCATTACAAACAGGTTCTGAGTCCTGTCTCCAAAAAAAAAAATAATAATAATTCAAGAAAGATCCCAGAATTTGCAAACCAGTGAGTCTGGTAAAATAGTAACATCTAAGTAAAATCCTGGGCATGCAGAGGAACATGGTCTGCAGGGAAAGAGTCAGCTCAACTCATGTAAGCCACCTCACTAACCTGCAGGAATCCTGAGGCAGTATCAGCCACCATGTGGATGAGGTCATCTGAAGGAGGCAAGAGAGCCGAGTTTTCAAAAGTCATTGAAAAGGTTCCACATTAAAGAAATCTAAATTGCCATAGATTAGAAGGAAAAATCTTTTAATAGAAAGAAAGCAGGATAGGATAGAAAGCAAAGGGTAGACCAAATAGTCTTCAGGATACAAAAAGATTAAATGTGATCCCTCTCAAGAATAACCCTAGAACTGGTTTTAATCAACGTCTTCCTTCACCAATGACCTAGAGGAAAGAGCAGACAGAGAAATCTTTAAGTTTGCAGATGACATCAAGTTCTTCTAGGCAGTTAAATGCCACATCAATAGCGAGAAACTCAAGAATTGCCTCACAAAAGCTGAGTGGGTCAAAAGGTGGCTGATGAGCTTTGATAGAGATAAATAGAAGACTAGATCTGGGAGAAACATAATTTAAGTGATGCTCACATGAGACTGAACTCAGAACTAGAAGTTACTAACTCTGGAAAGAGTTAGTCATCCTTGACAGTTCTCTGAAATCATCAATTCAGCACACAGCAGTAGCCAAAAAAAGCGAACCGTGTTGGGCATCATCAGGAAGGAGTTTGAGAACAAGACAAAGGGTGTCATTTCGCCACTATATAAAGCCCTAGTGCTTCCATATCTGAAATGCCACGTGTAGTTCTTGTCTCCATATCACAGAGTACAGTGGTGTTAGGAAAAGTAAAAAGAGCAAACAAAATTGTGATGAAGTAGCTGCCATACAAGAAGACTAAAAAGAAGTTAAGGATCTGCAATTTAGAAAGGAGCTATGATGGATGTTTACAAAATCATACACACAGTGGATAAGGTGAATGTAGAAATGTTATTCAGCACATCCTGGATTACCAAAATATCAGCGTAGGTATTTTAAAATAAACAGAAGCAAGCTTTTTGGTGTGATTTATGTGCCCAGCCCATTCTGTGCTAAAAAAAAAAAAAAAAAAAAAAAAAAAAAAAAAAAACTGTTAGGCATCTAGTTTTCCTCACAGGAGGTTGTATAGGCAGGCAGTACCACTAGGGTCAAAAGAAGATGATAGAAATTAATGGATGATAATCTCCACAGACAGACTCTAAAGTGAATATGTATTGAATCTCCAGTGTATGATGCTGGAGACTTAGAAGGGGAAAAGACTGCAGAAAATGTCCAGGGTCATGCACGGGCCTAAAATATCTTATTCTACTACCACTGTCAGAACACTGCGCTAGATGGACCCATGCTGCGAGTCAATAGGGCATTTCTTTGTTATTATATTCTTATGAAGATGTAAAAAAAAGGTAAGCAAATTATAAAAACAGAAAAAGTTAAGTAAACATTAAAGAGGTACTATGTTCAGAGTAAAACCTTACCCAAAAGGGAACAGCCAGGCCCTGGATATCGTAATGGTAAAAAGGGCTTCTCTGCATCATCAAGGTTTTAGAAATAGCTCTAGCAATGCAGCTTTCCGAGTTTCAGCATTCCCTTGAGCAAGACAACTGCATATAGAGAAAATCGACTATGTTTAATTTTCTACTCTAAGTTGGTGGACAAACTGTGGGAGGTAACTGCCAGTCAGAATTTCATTTTAAGAACAGAATAAACTCGAGAGGGAAATGATGTCATGAAAAAGAAAAGGAATACATCTCCTAAAACTCTGTATACAGCTATACATAAATGAATTGCTTTATGTTATTTTTTTTCCCCAGTATGCAACTGTAGTTGCTAGAGGTTTGTTACACAGTTGTGCTTGGGGAGGCAAAGTTAGTCCTCTGAGGCAATTTCTAAATAAAACTGATCTGACACTAGGGACATATTTGGAGGCTAAGTCATTATTAGTATTAAAGACTTTTTGTTTCTCTGATATGATTTTCAAATTAACAGTTTTTCTTAAAAGGTCAATGGTCTTCCAGGGAATAAAGGATTTCTGCCAGACAGTTAGTGGCTATTTTCAGTGACAAGCATAAGAACTGTTCTCATAAAGTTAGCATTATACTTAGATAATGGCACAAAATCAGCTGGACCAGTCAAATGAGAAAAAGAGACTTCTGTTACTTTGCTTTAGAATTAATGTTAACATTGCTACTCTTGAAAGGTGACAAACACTCATAAGGCAAAACGCCAACTGTAGCTTCCACTCCTCTGGACACCCACAGCAAGTCTGAGTCGATCAGAAAGAAAAATTTGGGGGCACACTTCCCTTCGATGTTTCCTTGTTTTCATCCTGTGTGACCCCAGTATCTGTTTTACCGAACTCTGTGTATAGTTGGAGATGGATTTTTGTTGTGTAGCTGTGAGAGGTGTAAAACAGCAGCAATCTGAAGTATCATAAATGTCTGGGCTACCACTCTATAAGTACACTGTATACAAATGCATAAACAAATAATGCACTAAGAGCTATTATAACAGTAATTGAAATGCCTCATGATACTGTCAAAAAAAAAAAAAAAGAAAAAAGATTTCATTGCAATTATCACAGACTTTGTTCATCCTAAATGAAGCAAAAAGAACTTGGGACTTGGCTGCCCCATATCCCTTACCCAGGGCAAAGAGCAAGTTGCCTGTGGGTCCTGACAGAGAAGCAGACTTTTCCGGCAGACAGAAGCACAGCTGCAACCCATACGGAAGTGACAACTGTCTTTAATGAGCCGGATGCCGTTTTCATTCACTGCTGAGAGAAAGTAACAGGAAAAATGGAATTTGCTCTATTTCACAAATGGTGTAACACAGGAAAAGGGAGTGAATGCCCATCATCTCTTCAAATATTACAGAATTAGCTGAAACAAGAAACGCACGTACAAGGAAGCAATGACTTTCTGGCTAAAGGAATGAACTAAATATTTTCTCATTTCTGATGACAGCTGGATTTGGGCAAATACTCTGTTTTGGTCTCTCATTCTTAAAATGAAGATAAGATACTTCTACACAAAGTTACTGTCCATGTAAATTCATAAAACATTTTTCAAAGATTGGACATTACAGCAAAGGAGGCCACAGTGAGGTTATCTTTTGCTTACTAAGAACTAAAAAATCAGGACTATGTTCCCCTCAGCTCATTCAACTCAAATATTACTAAACTCTGACAACTCAGTAATGGAAGAAAACAGCAAGAAATACAAAGGGTATGGTGTAATTAAACTCATTCTTTTCCTTTACTCTGACAGCCTCTAGCTTTAGGGCTTTGCGATACAAAGCTAATAAATGCTCTTCAATCATTCTGTAACGGCAATTACATTAAAAATAATGACACCTGATTGCATCTCTGTTACTAGCCCTGTGTTTAGATGCACTTAAATTTGTCAGGTTTAGTGGCAACAGTCAGGGCAGTCTAGCAATAGCAGCTGAACACAGGATCATCTCTGCATAGTACGGAAATTAAAAACGTCACCGATCAGTACTGAATCTACTTAGAGAGCCTAGGAACTAAGACCATCTCACAGCCCCCTGCTTTGCTCAGACCTGATGAGTCATCTCTTAGGTTTCTTTGTTTTTATTAGTGTTATTTTGTGCTCTTATCAGAGTTTTTTTTAGCTGTTCTGGCAGCTTTCAGTGGCTGTTAGTGCAGAGCAGAGTTGCCCTAGATTTGCAGAAGTCCCCAAGGGGATTGCTTACCTGACACACAGGCACCAAGCCCTGCCTCTTGGGCTAGGAAAAAGTGTCGCAAAACCCCTCTGCTACTGAATTTGCAGAGAAGCACTGGTCAGAGCTATTCAAAAGTCACTCATCCACTTTTTGTCAGAGCTTGCTTGAAATGGCTGGGTGGGCAGCAAATCTACAGAATGACCAACTCTCTTGGTGCCTCACAAATGCTGCTGAGTGACCACCTCTAAAACACTCTGATGAAGCAGGAGCGTTATCAGCTGTACTCCCTTGAGAAACAGATCTGCATGAAGCATCACAGAAAGTCCACGGCAAAGCCAACAATCTAACAGACAATTTTCAGAAATCATGCCGAGTGCCTAAGCTATATTTTATCCCCAACTGGGTATATCTCCTGCTATTGCAGTTAGTACACCATGATATTCCTTTAAATTCTCTTACATCTTCAATATAACTGTGTATCTTCTTACACAGATCAGAGTTGTTCTGAAGCTTCTGATGATTAGGAAAGTTATTTTGATTTCCATCCTATATTTTATTTTTAGTCAATGCACATGTTCATGTACAAAAGTTCCTGATTTTATTTAAATCTTCTTTTTCCTCACTGATGTATTAGTCTACTGATGTATTTATAGAGCAATTAAATTCTCTCTCAGCCTTCACTTTCTAAGCCTAAACAAGTGAGTGTCTCCTCATTTCCCTCTTAAAATAGGTGCTCTATCAGACTGTTCTCTGCCTCCGTTTCCTTTTGATTTCACCACTCCTGAGCATGGCGGAACCAGACTAGGTTTTCCTCGCAATTTGTACAGTGTCATTAAGAATCCTGTACAGGGAGAGCAGTAGTCTGAACGGAGCATATGCAAGACATGATTTTACTTAAAAACTATAATATAAAAGATCATTTCCAACTAAAACAGATTTTTTTTATGTTGTTTCATCCAAGAACAAAAACTGTATCTTAATATTTAATATTCTACAATTAAAAAGCAGAATAAATGCCTTTAATATCATAATTGGTAATTTTCTGCTTTGGGATTTTTGGCTGAATGTACATATCTATAATCAGGTTTTGCAAAGCTGAAGTAAGAGCTGGACTTCAGCTGCAAGATCTATGCCGAAATAAAACACCTACTGTTTTGAAGTGAAAGAAGAAAGGATTTCAGAAAGTCTTTTTTCTTCTCTTCCCAAATACCTGAATTTTTTTATTGAGCATCTGTAAGTTCTGCTTTTCCTCTAGTCCACATACAATCTGAGGAAGTTCCTTTCAGCACTATTCACATATTAAGAATATGAGACATAATGTTTGAAGGGGGGGTGGGGGGGGGTTGTTTTTTGTTTGGTTTTACAGAGTATCACAATCCCAATATGTCAGGATATCAAACTTTTCCTAAAATGTGTGAAATTGGATTTTTTTTTTTTTTTTGTCTATTTCTCTATCACATCTAAAACAAGCTCGGGAAACTGATGATCACTCTCAGAATGCTTCCTTTCCCCTTTTTCCTCAATTATTTTTCTCCAATATTTGAGGAAAAGATTTGATGCCTCTATAATGTAATTTCTAGCATTTGTTGCAACAATGAACACGATAATTCTCCAGAAACATTCTCCTGACATCATCTCAGTTATACGAAAGGTTATCTGATATAACATGATACTGATGCATGAGCTTTTGGAGAAAAAGTGACTTGATCATATTACAGGAATATTTATCTCACTTATCGAAGGGCAAATCTTAAATCTCTTCTGCCTGAATTCATGCAGGCTGCAGGAATCTTTAACTTCACATTTCCAAGGCTATAGAGGAGACTCCCATGCAGAATCATATATGGATAAACACTAAGGTCACTATCTAGACAGCACTCTAGAATAGAGGCAGAATGCCTATTTGGATGTTTTAAAAAAAAAAAAAAAAAGATATTCACAAAGTTTAATAAAAGAAAATAAAAGAAGTTTAAAAATTATGGTGCTTCTAATGTTTTAAAGCATGGTCCTTTAGAACTCTCTACTCATAAATGTGGTTTAATTCTGCATTAACCCTGTCCTTTGCTACTGGGATCCTGAGGGCTAAAGTTGCAAAGCTATCAGCTTAACAGCGTAATAAAAAGCTTTAAGGACCAACAAGAACAGTATAGATTGTCATCAAAAGACAAACTTGTTGACAGATTAGCAGGCTTGAAATAGAGAACAAGCAAATCCATTTCCACAAACACTTAAACATCCTTGCTAACACTTAAGTTGCTAAACAAGTATCATATATTGTCACCAAAAAGAGGCAAGAAAAAAAATACTCATGATCAAGAGCCCCCATAATTGTCAATCAACCCTATAAACTTCTTAACATTATCTCCCTTGGAGGTAACATCAACAAGCCATTCTATTCTTTTTTGTTAACAAAAACTTGAAAGACGGGCAGTAGCAAGCAAGCACTCTGCTGGTCTGAATATCAACAGTACTGGGAGAACAGGTGTGCTTAGGATTCAAGTTGGGCAACAGGTCAAGGTAAGATTTTCTGGTGGTGCAGGTTCAATGTCACTAATAATAGACACCCCATGTAGGAAGCCACCCACCTTCTGCACCGTCTTCCCTAGCACACCACAGCACATACAGAATCTAGTTTTTATATAAAAAGGTCTTGTTACTTTGGTTAAAAAAAAAAAAAAATTCTGATAAATCTATCTAATAAATAAGTTTATCAAAGAATAAGCTAACCATGTACATTTGCAGCAAAAATATCTAGGAGAAGAACTGGCACACTCCTGCTTGGTCCCTTGCATTGTAAGGCACACACTCGAGCTGAATTTAGTTTTGCTTTTTCCATTGAGAAGAGCCAATTTTACACTCTGAATGACAAAGTACAACAGCAAATCACATGGGAGATTAAAGCCCGTGAATACATTTCGCTGTCAAGATATACATCTGGGCCTTATGGGAAAAGCTGTGCTGAAGAGGAATGCATAAAACAGCATCAAAACCTTCCAATTATACAGAATTACTTCCTGTTGCATAAATCACATTTGTCCACAAACCACAACTTTCTAGCTTAATGTTTCTTATGTCAGTTTTACCATAATAAAAATCAAACACCATACACATAGAGCAATTACAAAATGGATGCAAGTTTATGTTTTGAAAAGACATAAAATTTGTCATTTGTCTGCCAAACAACTTCTCCCACTATATACATTTAGTGGTGATTCAGAAGGTTGTATCCAACCCCACATTTGGATGCTGTAACCATGAAGAAATTGAATTCACAGATAGTTTTAAAGAAATAGTCTGTCTTGGTCAAGCATAATTTTATACTTTTAGCAGGTAATGTATATACACGCTTGGAAACAGCAGATGAAACAGAACAGCAGCAGGTCAACACAACATATGTATGTAAGCAAGTTTACTACAACTGAGGCCATTCTTGCTTTAGAAATTATCCCTCCAAGCGATCCGATGTCTGAAATTGTAGTCATTTAATCTTTTTTTAATCTAGCATCAAGCAAATTAATTTCATGCATGTAATAATAATAGTAAAATTCCCCAAATCACATTAGCCCAAACTGCTAAATAATACTCAGTATCTTAAACAGGATACAAAAGTAGTAAAACAGCTTGTAAGTCTGCATCCCTGATAAATTCTGAAACAGCCCAAATCTTTTATTACTTAAGTATTAGAGCACACCATATTCAACAGAATAAAGAAAGGACTAAAAGCATCAAAAAATGACTCCCAATCCCTTTTTTTTTTTTTTTTTTTTTTTAGGAATCGCTACTCACTACAATATATCATTACAGTAAATGAAAATTAAGTTAGGCTTTTTTTGCTTGTTAGTTAACCTTCTACAGACTTGTCTAGGACTAAATATGTCAAAATATCTAGGAGAGAAAGATGTAAACACTTTCCTTAAAGCAGTTCAACTATGATTTTCAGAACCTTGTCATAGGGTTCCAGAGGCTACCCCAAGGGCAGTTTTGATTAAGTTGTTATGCTCTATCTGGACAAGTGACCACTGGACCTCTTCAGGCAGCACTGCCACCTTCCTTCATTCACTTCCTGAGGCTGGCATTATGCATATTCGTATGCAATTATTTGGCTTCTACTCCTATTTAACTGTTGGACTGTTTCTGCAACATGAGGTCCTAGCAAGTTTTATAATTTCTGATGAATCTTTTTTCTTCAGAAGTGGGTTCTGCAAGCCAAATGTTTAATTTAAACCATCTTGGGTTCAACAAACTTTTGCCAGATCTAAGGCAGGATTCTGATTACATCCTGCTTTTATACCTTCCTGATTCCAGGGCACAACCTACAAATAACTACCATTGGGAAACACTTTTTTTTTTTCCAATAGTACCTACATTCCTGTATGTCAATTTATTCCAGGAAAAAAAACACTTCTGTCCAGTATTATTTTTAGCAACAGGAAGACAGACAGCTGTCACTGCTCAGCTCTGTGCATCAAGAAGCTGAATAAAAGCAATGTCAGGACCTTACAGTAAAGCTAATAGACTGATGTAGTGAACAAGCACCAGATCAAACTCGATCACTCAGATGCTGAAAGGATAAAGTCATGGTAGATGGAAATGAGTCCCATCTCCATCTGCATCAAACATAATTCACCATCCTAGTCTGAAAGATCTATCCTTTTGCTCTTCAGCCCAAACATAGTGCAGAAGTGCACTGATAATTTAATCGATATACACAAAATGGTCTCTGTCATAACCATCTAAAACTAATGTACTAACATCACATAAATTACATACATAAATTACTTACATTACTTACACATCACTTACGTAAATTTTCAAACTTTCCAAGGGCTTTGAAAAGGAAACACCATCTCCAAAATCGACTTTATAGTTTAAGCCAATACCATTATGTGTAGTTGGAGAAACTGAAACAGAAGGTCAGTTGTCAAGGTTCTGAGAAACGATCAAGTTTTAGTAAACTTGACCTCAGTAATTCCCGATTTTCTGTCACCTGCTGTAACCCTGCATCATTAACATCTCTTACTCCTTCTTGCTTACCCTCTAACTGCCTTAACTGGGTCCCCCAGTGACCATGAAATGACCACTGGAGTACCTGAGACGTTACCTGAGATGGTACCCCTGAGAATCACTGGCTGCCTCTGCAATGATTCTCTTTAACGAACTTGAGACTACTAAAGAATACCTATATTGCAAATAAACTTCTCATGTAATTAATTGCTAGAATTGATAGAAGTCATTTGTGCAACTGAAAGTGAGAAGCAGTGATCCCACAATGCAGAGTGCTGAAACAAGAGGACTTGCATAAAACACCATGATTGAAGAGCCATGAGGCAGCTGATGCAAACAAGTTATAAAATTCTGATACTAACATCCAGTGCTGTTCTTTAAATTCACGTTTTGCTAGCAAGGATGCACTTCAGCATACTGCAAACTCAATATATCAGGCCAGGAAGGAAAAGAATCCGAAATCTTTCCTCTGAAAGACCAAGGCAGACTTAAATCTATTCTTCCGTTTTGCTAAGCTCTCCGACACAAGACAACAGAGTAGAATATGTATTATTTTGCAAACATATGCCTACGCTCAACAGGAAACAAAATAGTGAGGGAGTTGATTTAAGAATAAAGGCACCAACAGTTTATTAAATTCAAAAAATTCCATTACCTTATGCTTAATTATTGATGAGAAGTTAAGCATAACATAACATTAAAAAGACTGAAAACAGAGTCCTCACATATATTTACAAATAGGCTTAGTCATGGTAACACTTTATTATTGCACTTCTGCAATCCACCAGGAATATAGATGTAGCAAAAGTGAGACAAACACATCTCAAACACAGCCTGCATTGACTCTGGGTTACATATGAGATAATTTAATTTCCAAACTTCAAAGGAAGTCTAGCTAAAATATCAACTACGCAAGTGTTCTAAGACTTCATAGCTGGCTTAGTTATTTTTAATGCAAAAGCCGGCTACAATGCAGTGGAATAGTGTGCAGTGGAATAGTATTAACGAACAAGAAAATAGTAAGGCTGCCAGCGAGTCAGTCATATGGGGGAAGTGAGCGCTGCAGCACTTGCATGCACAGGTGCGCCTGCACCTGCGCAGGAAATGCACACGGCGCACGGGACTAGGCCGTAACAGCCCTGCTCAGCCCTGCAGCCATGCTCCAACCTTTGCCCCTTTGTTTTAATGCCAAAAATAAACCAGTCAGTGGAAAGTAACATAATACCAGAATAGCTTGCATGTAGTTTTTTGAGCAATGATGACTAAGAGGCAGTATCAGGAAGCCGTGAGAGTCATCCCTCCCGGGAAGCCCCGGCCTGCCCCAGGGCTCTCTCCTCACTCCCCGCCACCCCTCTGACCAGACAGCCACCCTGCGGCAGAGCATGGAGAGAGCCCTGGGTGAAAACATCACCCAGCAACTGTGGAAAAACACATCCAGGTTTAAGGGAGAGCAGTTCCTTAACCCACTAGAGTGCGTGGTGGCCCAACCACCCTCCCCAGCCCAAGGAAGACAGTAGCGTAGTAAACTGGCAGTAAAAAGACAGTAAACTGAGCGCCCGTCCTGTCATGCCCAGAATGACAAAGGTCTATTAATGCCCTCTGATAGCAATAAAGTGAATATTCAGGGGACACTACTGCAGGGTTTTTTTTTTTCCTTGTTTTGATGCTACTCCTTTGAAATTCAAAAGGCAGATAATGCAGTTTCTTGACCCCTCCCAATTCAGGCAGAACTTCAAGTATCAGCTACAGCAGAGAAACAAAATCATAAACATGCCGCCCTCCACTCTATACCTCCAGCCTAATGGAAACTTATTCCATCTTAAGTTTTACTTACTTTTGCAATCTAAAAGATTCTTTGCAATCTAAAAGACAGAGCACGGTTACCCTTAGATCAAGGAAAAATTCTCCCCTTGAAAAAAAAATAATAATAACAAAAAAAAATCGGGTTTTCAGAAGTCTGGAGCACGTGCAGGTCCAACTAATGTCTGTGGAAGCTTCAGGCAGGGAAGCTGCTCTGAAGCCTAAAGGCAGAAGCATCCATGAAAGACCAGCTTTTCTTCCCTTCCTCCTGCAACGGCAGTTGTAAATGAAGGAATTTGGATGAGAGCTCAAGGTAAAAGGAAATAAAGTAGCATGCTAAAAAGTTTTATTAACTAGTTTCTTTGCATTTCCTTTCATAATAAAGCTCTCTGCTGCATCATATTTTTGCTAACCTCTCGACACCTCTGTGCTGTCCCTGACAGCACATGTTGTGATCTTACTGAGATCATCTAACGCAGAACGTCGGCTTTGCTATACCTGCCCCTTCCTGACAATTACTGGCTCACACAGCCAGGCTTTCCACTCCAGAAGAGGCTCAGTTTTCTGACCTGAATTACATTTTCCTTGTCATATGGTAGCAACTGCTCTGTTAAAGCTAGGCATTCAGCCCAGCTTTCTGCAAGATCTTTTTTGCACAAAGCTAGAGGGTTACAACAAAATTTAGGTTGTTGACACATGAAGAGAACCATCATGCTAACACTGTTCCCTAGTACTTTTCAGTTGTTCTTTCTTCATTGTTTCTTTTCCTGTTTTTGAACTTAGACCTCTTTGGTGCAGGAACTATCATCATGTTCTCTATTCCCTTCCTAATCTTTACCCCTGAAACACCACAGTCCTGGCTCATAACAAGGGCAGCTACACACACACACACACACACACACAAAAGTGGCAGCAAAAAAAATAAAAAAAATATTGTAGTAGACTTTCTATAAATGGACCCCTTTAAGAAGAAAACTGAGAGGTTTAAATAAAAACGAAAAAAAAATGGTCTTTGAAGTAAGAACCGAACAAAGCATCTCCTGTAGTGCAATTTAATCATAATGGATGAAATTCATCT
This sequence comes from Nothocercus julius, assembly GCA_013398735.1. Classification (NCBI taxonomy): domain Eukaryota; kingdom Metazoa; phylum Chordata; class Aves; order Tinamiformes; family Tinamidae; genus Nothocercus; species Nothocercus julius. Next base: position 1,581,737 of record VZSV01000037.1, read on the forward strand.
TGCAGGCAACCACAACGTAGATGCCGACATCTGAGTTAGTCACATGCAGCTCTCCTTATGGTCAGAATAAATGAACAGACTCTTGCAGCGTGCAGTTCATCTGCTCTATTATTTCAGATGCCTGCAACAAGATAAGATAAATCCCGTTCAGTGTGATCTGTGTTTTGTGCAGGAAATGTACTAACATTTAGTATGCAGGCTGCAGAACTTCATTTTAGCATGTAAACAGTCCCTAAAGAACAGTGTGCACTTGTTAAAGTTTAAAATAATCCATTTTTAATTTGTAATGCATATTAAATACAAATCTGTAAAGCTCTTCAGGATCTAAAGAACTCAAAGGCAGTATTGAGACACACAAGGGGAACATCTTAACAAAATAACCAACAAGTAGTTAGAAGACTGAGACCTTCCATTCTTCCTTAAAATTTAAAAAAAAAAAAAAAAAAAAAAAAAAGGAAAATAAAATCCTGAAGATCTTTTTAGCCAACATCCTCATGTAGCTACCACAAATGGGTTCCACATCAAGGAAAAATGCTATATCCTTCAGTTAAAGTCAGATTAAAGTCCTCTACATCCTTCTGCTTATTTAATAAGGGGGCTTCAGGCAGACTGCTTACCTACACGTTACCATGTGCCCAAAACCAAAGAAATTCCCCACCTCTAATTAAACCGTGCTACAGTATTACTGCTCTAAATATTAGAATAACAGCAACAAATGCATTTCATTAAGATCCTTTCTTCCTGTCCTAAAGCCATCCGGATGTCCTGTAGATGTCTGACCTTCCCTCTTCCATTCTTCTGAGCATCCTTCCTCTAACGGACACAAGCAGAAGAGCCTACCTGGACAAGAGAAGACAAAGGCAGTTTTTACTAGCAAAAAGTCAGTTAGGAACTTCAGTCTGGCTCTACGAAAGGATTTTAATCTAAACAAGAGCAGCAACACCCTCAATGTCATTTGCCTTAAGCGAATATGGCGTCCTTCTTGAAAATTACTAACTGGAACTATCATTCAATCTTCTGAATGGCATGCATTAAAACTCCATGTTGGAAGTCCATGTACATTAGATATAGAATTTAACAATGATAGGATTAATAATTGTTAGGGATTTAGGTTTCTTTCTCCTCTCTTCCCTTATGACTACTGCTGGAGATGATTATTTCCAGGAACAGAAGGCTGAAAGCAATACCTTCTCCCCAGCCGCCCAGCTTTTTCTCAGCCTCAGTCAAAGCTTGGCATTGGCACTGAAGAGCAGGATTTTCATACTCGCCTAAATGACTTGGTTTTGTGTTTCTAAATCCACTGGTTACTTTGGAAAATCCCTCGTCTCCTCCTGCCCTCCAATCAAAAGATTATGTATCTTCTATTTAGATTTTTGCACAAGGTTCATATACATACATATAACAAGTACTGTATCTTCAGTTCTTATTAAAGAGCGCCCTAATTCTTTCATTCTGTAATGAAAAATGAAATCACAATTGTTTCCCGTTATCCATTGAAAACACCATAAAATTAACACATGAAGTAAATCAGACAATGTATTTCTCCTCGTTTGTCCAAGACTCTGATTTTCAAGAGGAACATGTTCAACTTATTTGTATAGTTCTGTCAACCAGCGTCTGTCAACCAAGTGGAAGACTTTTAAGTGGAAGACAATTAAGAACGAGGCTAAGAACTGATAATGCTAATAATGCAAAAACTGCATTTCATGCATATTTTTTTCCACATAACTAAGTCCTATCTGATTCTAGAATATTTGTAAAGATAATACAGAATATTTCTAAAGGATATTCTAAGTATATCTAAATATTCTTAGGATATTGAACAATACTTCAGTTAATAGATTTCTTTTATTACCAGTAACTTACCTAGCCACAGAGTTTAAAGCCTTAAGAAGCAATTTATCCACAGAAAATTCTTTCAGATATTTCATTTGTGGCTCTTAGTGAATCTCCAAAGAGAAGACTCTTCTGTTTTAGTCAGACACCATGTCCCCTAACAGGAGACACGTAGGTAGCAGCCAAATATCAGGATATAGAAAGCAGTTTTTTTCTCCCAAAAAATGTCAATATTTGTCTTAGCAGCTGCTCATAACTTTTTAAATACAAAGTAATATGCCTTTCTGCAAAGATTCATTTGTCTCATAAGTATTTGAGGAAGAGGTAATGAAGAAGAGATATTAACAATACAAAGCCTTATGCCAAGGTAACCCAGCATAAATGCTGATTCCAAGACCAGCCTTGGAAAGCACAAGCCTTCCATAGCTTATGAATATAAGTTTAAGTTTTAGGAAAGATAAACATGGCAGTGCATGGGTGGGGAATTAAGATAAAGTCTTAAGTTTGTTCTTGACTGTATTTCCTACAAATTCCATAGATAATACCATACAAAGTATGGTATCTCCCAACAAGAGCATTTTCTGCACTATACTGTACATACCACATGTTCTCGAATTGCAGCTTCCTTTCTCAACATTTCACATTTCTATATGAGGAAGCTAATTTTAGTCTGTTGGATATTCACAGTAATTTACTACAAACAACCATTCTGCTTCCACAACCAGCAGCCACCTCTCTAGCCAGCCACATCTACTGAATAGCCACAAAGCCCTTCAGCAAGATGCCATTCAGCAAACGTGTCATTTAGCTACATCTTTTCCAGATTCCAGAGGGGGGGGAAAAAAAAAATCACATACATGTTACTCTAGAGTATGTAGAGTACATGGCACCTTCCTTTTGCCAAGGAGAAGGCTCATTCTGGCCCATGGAAACTGGAGCCAAATCCTTGGTAACTGTCAGAAGCTTCAGATATGGAACCTAAACCAATTTTTACCTTCTGAAGTTCTTAGCACTGGAAGGCTCATGACTAGGTGTATGTTAAGTTTGGTAAAAGCATAACTGCAGCATGGCAAGGAGTAGTAACCCTTAAAAAAAATCTCATTTTATCCTATTATAGCACAAAACCCAGCATAGGTTGATCAGATATCACTAAATACTGGAGCAGAGAGATGCAGAAAATTAAAAGACAAGTTCACATTTAGAAGAAACACTGCAAATTACTCTTTTATTAGCCTGAGCATTACAAACATCCAACCTGATTTATTACTCCAGTCAGAGGTAAGGACCAAATTGATACAAAGGAAAATCAGGTCTATTTCATTCATCATTTCAAAGATTCAGAAGATGAGAATAGAAGGCAGGTAAAAGCACCATCCTAATAGGACACAAAAGCTTGAGAAAAATATTAAGAGATAAAGCAATATTCCGTGATATTTGTTTTAGCTATGATCAAGACACTAGAAACACAGAATGAGAAAAAAATGGACAATTTTGACCCAACGGAGGTTTGTATTAGGTTTATGACTATAATAGTTTCAGTATAAAATTTAACTTCCTCAGATAATTACATTTTTTTGAGGCTTTAAAAACTCATCTGCGCAGAACTTGTGCAGATATGCAATAAGAGTTCAGGCACAGGGCCCGAGGTTCAGAGTATCTCAAATTAATTGTAAAACTTTTTTTTTCATCCAAGATTGATTCTGCTTGAGCACTATTAAATTTAGTTTAGTTAAAGGGGTGCTTTAATGGGAAGTTATAGATCAGCGATATCTGTCCAGCTCTACCATCTTGGTAGAGTGCCTGTAAAACAGCAATACACTAGAAGAGACATTGATTATCACTGATGCAATAGTGTAAAACACATCCTGACAGCTGCCCTATGCACAGTCCCAACCTGTTCAATAGTGTTAATAAGATCAAATATGCTACTCATCTTGAACTGAGAGCTTAGCTGACATATAAACATAATCGTCAGCATTTACATACTAGAAAGAGTACTTCTTTTAAAAGGATCGGTGATACTTGATGCTTCAATTTTTTTTTTTTTTTTTTTTTTAAATAACATCAAGGGATTTCCAATTCTATTATATCTGCAGCCAGGATTGCTGTTTTTAAATGTACAGCACATTAATGGCCTATATATTTTCATTTTCCACTAAGCAACATACCAAGAGAAGGATCTGACCAAACTTTACTATATGTTTCAGTATTTTGAGTATATGTTTCATTATTTTGAGTAATTCATGTGAATCCTTTCTAGAATGCAATGCTGATAAAATGCTTCACCTGAACATTTTCTTAGTTTGAACTTCATTATAGCCATCAAGAGAGAAAGGTGCTCCAAACCTTGACAAATTGCCCTTCATATATCATGTGCTTTGATTGCATTTCAAGTTCTACTACTGTAACAGTATATATCTCATACTCGTAAATGAACTACTTCTGTTAACACTATACTGATGCAACAGTAACAGCTTACCAGCTTTATTGGCAATAAACATGTTTTTTTTTTCCCCATCTATTTCTAATATGTATTTGTTTGTTCTTTTTTTTTGAGCACCACATAATCTTTACTAACAAGGAAAATGAAAAGTATGTTTCTTGATGAAATCTTGCCAATTAAAAGTCCTTAAGCATAAAACAGATTCCTGAGTGTTGAAGATACCCTCACTTTTACCTTTGTTAACTTTCATTTGCCATCACACTACTAAGTCCCCAAGCTGATTTGATCCTTCTCCAATTTCACAAAAGCTTTGCCTTGATTTATCTTAAATAATCTGATTTCTGAACTATGTGGTTATTTGTGAATGATGCAGAGCATATTATTTGGTTCATCGTCTCATGGGGTTTATGCAAAAACCTCACTCAAAAAAAACCCTCAGATGTTCATAATAGTATTAGCCACCTGACAGCTCATTCAACTTAATAAAGACTAGATTTTGCTGCAGTAGAAACTGTGGAGAAGCCTTTATAGAATCAGTAGGAAACCCTGAATCAGCCACAATTTTAAACAACTCTTGCTCACATGAGTTTGTGCAGGATCAATTTTAGGGTGCCTTTTAAGTTATTAATAAAATGTTTCGTGTATGCATTCTAGTGCTTCTGATTTGAAAGATATCGTATCGAATTTCATCTGATGTATATGATATAAATACAAAACATAAATGAAATATTTGATGCCTAATACAGATCCATACTTAATTTAAGATCCCAGATTTATCCCTACACTTTATCTGCTGCTTAATCAGCTGCTTAATAATCAGTGCTGAATTTAGGTTTTGGATAAATGACGTGGAGAATATGCATTACTCCAGACTGCCCAAGCTCTTCCCTCTCTGCGCAGATCCTGAGCAAAGCAAGACTCACTCAAATCTGTCCTGCCACTGCTCCTACTCTAGGAAATCTTCACCTTCTTCATTACAGAGATTTGAATTACAGCGCGAAGTGAGAGGCAAGGGGAGGGCTGCCTTCCCAAGGCAAAACAATTCCACCCCCCCAGGTCCCTTATCACTAAGGAAATAAATTATCACAACAGCCCGGAGATACTGTAAAATGTAAGGAGATTCCCCTATTCAATGGCTTAAAAATCCCCATAAGAGCTTATAATTTCCTGTGCTAAGCAGCTAAAAGGCTCTCCCCTTTCGTGCCTTTCTTCAGGGAAGAGGGAGAGGGGAGCAGAAAAGAAAGACAGAGAAACAAGTGCCTTGGAGCAATAAGCAATTCAAAGCTATAAAGATTAAATACAAAGAAAGGAAAAATAGCTAGAGTTGCTTAATGTGCCCATGACTCTCCTACAAAGCTTCATTGTCCAAAACTACTGAATTTAAAGAAAACATACATTAAAAGATATTAAGAGCAATTTCATTACAAATGTTTACCCATTCTAATGTGGGGATATATGTATATATTGTTACAGAATCAGAGAGTCGCAGAATGCCTGAGGTTGGTTGGACTACATGATTTCCAGAGGTCCATTCGCCCCTGCTCAAGCAGGGTCACCTGGAACACCTTGCCCAGGCCCAGATGACTTTTGAGTATCGCCAAGGAAGGAGCCTCCACAACCTCTCTGGGCAACCTGAGTCACCCTCACGGTCAAGAAGCTTTTCCCCATGGTCAGACAGATCTTGCTGTGTTTCAGGCTGTGCCCGTTGCATCTCGCCCTATCACTGAGCACCATGAAGAGAGTCTGGCCCCATCCTTTTCACACCCTCCCTTCAGATACTTACACACAGAGGTAAGATCTCCCCTCAGTCTTCTCTCTTCCAAGCTAAACAGGCCCAGTTCCCTGAGCCCTTCATCATGAGAGATGCTCCAGGCCTTTCAGCATCTTAGCAGTCCCTCACTGGACTTGCTCAAGTAGCCCCATGTTTCTCTCTCCCTTGTACCAGGGAGCCCAAAAGCGGACACAGTACTAGAGAAGCTGCCTCACAGGGCCAAACAGAGGAGGAAGGATCACCTGCCTGACTTCCCAGCACTGACCTTCCTAATTCAACCCAGGATTTTAGGCCTCTTCACTTCAAAAATATGAGGTAATTAGGAACTTAGCTGAGTTGGTGCTGCTTCAGGTTCTGTGCTAACTTGAGTGAGACAACACAGTTAAAACAGTTCTTTCAGGCAGTACAGTCTATGACATGCCAAAATATGTTAAACTACTACTTTTCCTCCTTCATTGCTCATCATGATGCTGCCATGTCCTCCAGTTGCAGATTCTGAAGACAATGTCAGATGCTGGAAAGTAGAGAAGAAGCAGTAGAACAGAGCAGCTCAACTAATAACTAAAAATATCTCCTCGAAGTAGTAACCAAATACGTTATAGAGCCAACTTTCTTTAAAAGCTATGATAGGAAAAGGTTAAAGACATGCCATTTATTGCAAGATTTGAGATGATTATCAGTCTTCACTTCTCACATGCATTTTTGCTCAACTATGCTAGCAAGAATCTCCATTAACACTTCACTAAAAAGAAAGCATGTGGCTTCTGAAGGTTCACAAAGAGGAATATAGCTCCTAGCCAGTGCATATGCCTTTTTTTTTTTTTTTTTTTGTTATCTGGTCCTGATCATGGATTTTTCATGTTTCACCTAGCTGTGTACAACTTCACAGACATCTTTGACTTTCCACACCCTGCCCACCAACACCCTGCACAAATAGTACAGTTTAAGCAGAACACTGTGGCCTAATTTAGAGGTGACCAATAGAATCTTTTTACATTTACTGTGTATGCTCTTTATTTCTTCATGAAACGTAGGCCTAGATTTATCTGCTGGACATGAGAACTCCCGTGCAGGTCATGAAGCCAATTTACTCATGTTATATTGTGTTGATTAGTGCTAATGTGTATTCATTACTTCAGGAATGATGATGACATGCATGCTCCTTTTTTTTTTTCCTCCCCAAGGCATAGATATACATATGTAAATTAATGCTACTGCTTTTTGGTTTTTTGTTTTGTTTTTCCATTTCTCTTTTATTATCTCGGCAGTTTCATGTATGTATTACAAGAACTCATTTTTTTCCCACCCAAAGAAGATGGTTTGCAAGCATATGGCTGTTCTTGCTGATACTTGGAATTGCCATTAAGTGCAATAAAATTTCTTCAAACAGGTATTAAATTATGGAGAACTTTTTAAAGAGTATGGAGCACATCACAATTGTCATGATTCAATTTACTGTCTTTACTTCATTTTTGACCATATAGCACTATTTTATGAAATATTTAATGGACCATTGCACTTCCATCAGTTTTACAGTAACAAGTGTTTCCATAACATTTTTGCTATGTTTAAAATGTTGACATTTTATCCCACTAGCAGTGGGATGAATTTCACCTTTTTGTAACAATATAAACCAATATAAGATTAGTATTTGCTAAATTTCTCTTGATATACCAGTCTGGACATCAAGGTAAAAAGCTAGTGCACATGATTACATCAACAAAATCAAGATCTACATACTGTGCACATAAAACCCAATAAAAAGTGTAATTTTCAAAGTCTATTGTTAACTACCATAGTCTCTATATAAAGAGCATCAAGAAAAAAGAAAATCAAAATTATAATACAGCAACTGGACCATTTTGAAAGGCAACCCAAATACTCAGCACGGAGTTCTACAGTTGGTGTTTCAAGCTTTCCATGTTATGATGGTTTTCAGTTTACTTGTTATGCTTAAATCACAATTCCTTCCAGTAAGTTTCCTTGAAATTGAAAAACACCTCTTAAAATCCACAGTCATTTGCAGCTTTTCCCTCAGATACATCTTGCTTGATCTGATTCTGCTCATAAGATATGATTGTTTACAAGATGAGACAAAAAAGCAAAAAAAAATCCGTCTTGCTAAATTTCCCTTCTGTTCTTATTCCAAAAAGAGCACTATTTTATGAGCAAGCTTTCCAAAACTTTGCTTTCCTTAATATTTGCTCAGCAATGTGGTATTTAATATTCGCATTTTCTGCTAAAGCGATAAAGCACTCTGCTAAACGAAGAGCTAGATCTTCAGAGATGCCCAACGCTGAGCTGCTTCTTGCTGCCAAGAGCGCCATAAAAGGGACAGGGCTGTCCCCACACATTGTGGCAAACCCTATGGCCAAAGCGCGCAGGCTGGAGCGAGACCGCGTTAGTTACAGGGCACACGAACCTACCCGCACCGGCTCCTGCTGGCAAGCGAGATGCTAACGCTGCAAGTCACAGGCCACCTCTGCATCTGTCCCGGCCCGTCACGGGAGCTGGAAGAGAAGCCTCTGTGGAGAGGGACAGACGAGCTGTCCCCGCAGCAGCAGCAGCCATCGCGCCACGCTGCCTGCCAGCTCGGTGCCACCAGCCCTTGCTTAGAGAACGAGAATGCAGTTTTTGCAAGCAAGGCTTCCAAAAGAACGCACCCGCGTGCACGCCGTCGGGTTTCATTCAAATAAGGCGCTGTCAGAAATCCCTTAATGCTCAACATGTGGCTGGCCTCAGTGCTCTACCGCACTGCAGATCCTTTACAAAGCCGGAGCCAGAAGCTAAGCACAGGCCTTGCTGAAGGCTGCCAGAGACAAATCCTCAGCAGAGAAGAAAAGTGACAAACAGCTTCACAGCTAACACTGTCCATATCCTAATAGCTAGTTACTTAGAATTAGAGGTGTGCATTGTGGCGGCTATACAAGTTATATCAGCTGTTTGCTAGAAAAGGAATGGCAACTCACACCACATTCAAAACACCAGAAAGAAAGGAAAGCAGAATAAAGACTTCTCTGGTTCTTTCAGGTTCCTGAACAAAGCCAGCAATGCTGTTGCAATACAGCACCTTTCCTGCTCTCCACGCTGACACTCAAGCCAGTAACACCATCAAATCTGATGCAGTAAGGGAAGAGAATTAAATGAAAATGCCTAAGATCACCTAGATATTTCAGAGATCGCAGATTGCCCTGCATTACTGAATAACTTATATAAAGAATTATTGTTAAAAGTGTGATCATTTATCAAGCCCTGTAATAGTAATTGGGCTATTAAAACATTGCTGAAAACCATCACACAAAAATCTCCTTAATTGTCCTTCCTTTTGCACCTCATTCCAGATCAGGGCAATGGCATAAAATTCTTGAATTATTTCATGCCAAAAAAATACTTCACAGAGGTGGAAAGAAGTGTGAAATTATAATAAGCCTTGTCGACTGCCTTGCCACTAAACCTGGATTAAAGTTGCAAAGAGTTGGGGGAAGTAAGAGACTTCCCAAATATCGGTGTTTATTTTCTTACACAGACAATATGCCTAAAAATTTGTGCATTTTGTCATGGACCGAAAATCTCTTTCATACACAGTGCATCTCTGTAAGCTAATTTGGAAGTTATAACATAGTCCATTTTGCTGCCTTTACTCTGTGAAATGCGGCAGCGGGATGAAGGCTGGTTTATCAGCGCAAGCCTCCCCGAAGACTTGGCGATGCAGACTGCATCATCCGCAGCCCATTATCACTGCAGCCATTTGACACAAACACATTCACATGCTGAACACTCACTGCAGGCTTTGGACACGGTTATATACCCTCTACAAAGCAAAATGAGAAAGAAAACGGAGGGACAACAACAAGAAATAGCTTTGCCTGTGATAGAAACATTTTTGTACTTATTGAGAGAATGATATAGCTGCATAATGAATTGTGATGAACGGAAAAATAATGTAGTCTGTATTGCAATTAGATATAGTTAAGACAGATACTTGAGCTCTATCTTAACTAGCTCTGCTGGCCATATGCAGATTTGAACATGAAAAGCCTAGGAGTTAACCTAGCATGTGAACAGTGATTAGAAGCCACTTGCACAGCAAAAAGACAATTGGTTTGGTTCCCCCTCCCACCCCACAATTCTAGCAATGTAGTTAACGTGAAGGTTGTAAGCCAACTAGTATCTCGTGCTATCTACATTCAGTATGCTGTTGAAGAGACTGAGGTTTTTTTTCCCCTAAACAACCACCAATTCTTTCAGTGAAGAGGACCATATACTATAGGTATAACTATCAACTGCTATACACCAAAAATCATTCTGCTTAGATGAAAATCAGATGAAAGATCCCCATGGATTGATCCACAGGGAACTTGAGATCAGTAGGTAGGCAAAAGGGGGAAGGGAGAAAAAAAAAAAAAAAAATGAAAACTACCTAAGCATATGCTATGCTATAGAATCAGATTCATAGCCTGGAAGGTGTCAGTATCAGAGAACACTTCGCACACTCGGGGTACCCAGAAATGGATGTTACAAACACATCCTCAATTTTGGAACACTTCTCACACCTGAAAAGGGCCTTCGGTAAAGCTACGATATTTATAGGGCTGAGACACATGCCCTGCTGACCAAAGATCACTTCTTAGAAGAAGTTGCCATCTAATTTAGGATCATGTAACAAATAAGAATAAAATAAATAAGAATAAAACAGATACCATGGTGCAGGATCAGAACAAGTTCAGCAGTTGCATACATAACTTGGATTGCTCCAATAAAAAGCTATTTAGAAGCATTAATTTCTAATTATTTGAATCTTGTGGTAAAAGAAAGTGTATATCTTTTTAATGAAGAAGGCTGAAAGAAGAGATGAGCTTTGCAGCAGCTGAGAACGGACTAAGAAGGAGACAGGAGAGCAAAGGCTGCCCAGGCAAATGGCCAAATTAGACCCCGTGGGGCAGGAGATGAGGAAGGTATGTGTTTAAGAGAAGGTTTAAAGACAAGGAAAGGTTCCTGAAAGATTTACAGAGGCACTTGCACGTGTGCGGTTTGAGCTGCACCACAGAACTCAGTGGTCATGGAGCTGGGCGCACTTAAGTCTCTGGAGGCTCTTGCTGGCAAGGGACAAGACCATGCAGATGAAGTAACAGGAGAGCCATAAGGGACAAAGCTGAAGATCAGAGATTAGAGCGACTGACTGTAAATAAACTCCCTTGATCCTGATTAATTACCCCCAGCCACATGTAACTCTTACAGCTGCCATAAAGTTGTGACTTCCAAGTAAAATAATAAAACTCTATTCACATCATTAATGTAATATAAGGGTACCTGGTAAAATGCAGTCTATCCCTGGTACATTAGGACTAAAATATACTGCAATAAGCACCTTAACATCAGCATAAATATATACGCAGAAAGGCAGGGGTACAACACAGCAAAAAGTAAGGAGAAAATACTTTATGACTAGTTAGCTTTCAAGGAAAAAGACAATTTCTTTCTCAAGTGATTACTCATGAAAAAACAGAATGTCATAAAAAAAAAATGCCATAAAAGACTATTAGGGATAAATAACACAGACGATGATCTAACTCAGTGTTTTGACCTAGTTGGTTAGACATATAAAAAGTGAATTGAAAACTATTCTGAATGATTTTATTTTAGAAATATCCTTCATTTTATGAAATAATCATTACAGGAGAAAGTTTCATGATCAAATATATTAAAATTATGTAAAGATTTTACAGTACCATTCTAGGCAAATAATATTAAAAATCTCTACCACAAAAATGCAAACAAGAAAAAAGACTAAAAATACAGCCTCCTCCACCCAGATATAACATCTGCTACTAATAGATGAAAACAACCATAGCTAACAGAAGCAAAACTACCCACATTTCAAATGTGAACTCTAGATAGAGGCAAATCGATCTATGTTAGCAGTGTGAACTCTATATGAATTCAGGAGTTTTTGTAGCGCTTGGTAACCATGTTATTGACCAGACCATAACTTTTTATAAACAGTAATAAAGCCATGTATAAAAGTAGCTCTATAGTAAGCCATAAAGTTCATCCTTGATTAGTATGCACTTCACCGGGCTACACTCTATTCAAAATATGCATAAAAAGGCATTTTCATTGTGGGGCCAAATAGCTAGATTTGGAAAAATCCCTACCACGAAAGCTGTTACCGTAGTAAGGGGGAAGGGTCCGAAGGGGACCAGATGCGGGCAGGCTCAGCAGGGGCCCGAGGCGCCGGGGCGCTCCGGCCCGCCCGTGGCGC
>VZSV01000037.1:1594075-1605543 GCA_013398735.1 Nothocercus julius
TCGCGCGGCTCGTCCCGGGGCTGCCGCGCGCCCAGCGAGGCGTCCGGGCGCGCTCACAGCGACCCTGGCAACAGGCCAAGAGGGCTACAAACTTGCCAACTAGCTTTCCTGCCTCTGGGGGATATGAAGTTTACTTGGGTCCTGGAGGAAAACACTTGTACGAAGACATATGCATATATATGTATGTGCGTGCATATATACATATGTGTGTGTATTATATCTATACGTTTTTCATATATCATACATGCAACTTCCTTAAATCCATGTATTCCCACCAACCGCCATGGACTTTGGCTCAAGCTCATTTAAAGAGTGGTCTTGTGTATTTTATAAAGAGAACAGAAACACCTTTACACACTCTTTTAAAGCTTCATTTGTTTTGTCAACAGCTTCACAGAAGCAGTGATTTGCAATTACACTTTCGGATTTGCAATTATATTTTCACAGAAAATAAAATTACACGTAGGAGGAAATAACTGAAAAAATATTCTATTGGCTAAATCAAACTGCATAAGTGTAAGAAAAGCTATGTTAAAAAAAAAAAAAAATCTAACATCTGAGTTCTTTCCAAGTTTTCATCAATCTTTATCTCCAAAATTGTTAAAAGTTAAGTTGACCATTTGGAAATGTCTCTTGCACTGTTAAAATTCATTAATTCATTAAGAGAGTCTGGCAATTTAGACCAGATGCACTCTTATTTACATATGCCCTTACTTTCTCACACAACTGCACACGCACACAGAGTCACGTGCACGTGCAAGTAAAAAAAAAAATAAAAAAAGTATAAAGAAAATTGCTTAGTAGACAAAGTGCAGCACACAAAGTACCTACAAGCTATGGACTTCTCATCCAAGTGAGCTCAGGTGATTCAAATCCTCAGGCTAGATTAAGTCCATTAAGGAAATAACAAAAGCTTTATAATTTGGCAGCTCTTTGTTGGAGAATCATGTGACTTTTGGGGTATTCTTTATTTTAACTGTGAATATGATGGCAGTCCTTGGAGAACCACATAAATACTGAGTTTATCTTCACAGCACCTCTTTATTTTTTCCAAATAAGAAATAAAGGCAGAGTCAAAGACCTACCTAAGCATACATCCAGATCTTCTATACTTAGATGAGATCTTTCACACAGAGATTTTATTTAGCCTCTGACTTGCTAAATTATCTTTCTCCAAAATTCATAACTGGTTCTAAGAAGATCCTGCAAAAGCCCTATCCCATCATTAGTTCTGCCTCCGCTACCCTCCTGCTCACACATCGCTCTGTGGCATTTCTGCCGGAACAGAGAAGCTCAGCTCATTTCTTAGCCCATGAAATGGCCCTTTGGCTTTTGTCGCTAAGGATAACTGACAGAAAAAGTCCCCAAACCACTGACAAAAGTCTTCCTATGGATAGCACAGAAACACCTCAATGCCTGCCATCCTGCAAGTGAGTTCTCCGGTGTTTCTAAAATCACCACAAAACCCTAAGCAAGGGCATCAACAGACAACTATGTAATTGCTCCTAGCACACATTCATCGTGTTCACATCACCCAGCTGCTACCAAAAGAAAACCAAGTGTGTTCTGAAGAGTGACTCAACATTGTAGCCCAGCATCAGCAGGTGATCATAAACTGTTGGTATTTGGAGTGGATTTTCCCTAAGTAAATGCTGCTTTTTGGTACACTTCTCTGAACGAAGAGTTCCCTGAGGGATGTTCTAATACACTCCTGAGCCCAAACACAGGCCATGCAGTTGGAGCAAAGCCCAGCGGTATTATATGAGGTTTTTTTAGCCCTAGTTAAAAACATGTACTCAGCTTCTTTCCATGGACCTTTTCCAATACTATAATGCTGAAACCCTTTTCTGCAAATACGAGAAAAGCAGTAGAGACACACTGACTGCAGTCTCCTCTGGGACAAAGCAAACACATTAAAGACATAAAAAGTGAAATCAAGAGAGGGAGAATTTTAAAAATAATTTCACTAGCAATTCTGTCACTCAAAAGCCATCATTCATTCTTGATACACCAAAAGATAAATAAATAAATAAAAATTACAACAGCCCAATGTCATTTCTGTTTAGGATTTGCGAAGTTCCACATATTAGAGTATTCCAGCATTGCCTGAAGACTGCTGGAAAGGGACTGTTTAGCAGACATTGTGATTTCTTTTTTAAATATAAATTATTCATTTCTGCATCATACTGCTTCAGAAGTTTTACATCTCTTGTAAATCACTTCCAGTCCTGCCATTACTTTGCCTCTTCTTGAAACATAGTTTAAATACAGTGTTTCCTTGGTATCAAGAAAATGTTTTAGAGCAACCAGTTGGGGTTTCACACATGTACCACAACAACAGGACATCAGAGAGTTACAGAAAAGTGATTATCTTTTGATTGAGCTGTATGCTCTCCTTAATTGCATCACATATGCAAGAGGGAAAAGTACAGAATGTGCTCCTTTCTTTTTCTTTTATAAAAGCACTTAACCCCTGGTTTTGTTCACCAGATGAAGGATAAATAGCTACCAGTCTTCACAGTAGCTAAACCAAAATGAAAGGAGCATTATGAAAGAAAGATAACTAAAATTTTTCAGAAATTCCCTAGGAACCTCTAGGATTCAGCCAGACCCCCCACAGCCCTGACAGTTACTAATGAGCTTTCCAGGATAACTCTGGTTGCAGAAAGGTATTTTTTGTACATTATTTTTTGCCCTTCCCAGCTCTGAAAAATGATGGAATCCTTTCAATCTGCCAGACTGACAAGTTGTATTGGGATGCCAGGTATGGCAAGAGCAACCAGTGCCCATTTGTAAGCAAGGCCCCAGACCCATATAGATATGTCATGCTACTTGAAAGAAATATCCTTATTTGGAAGGATTTTATTATAATACCAGACTCTAATTTTTTTTTAGGTACCTTTTCATAACTTGTCTTTGGAATAGGTCACAGGTTCTACAGACAACGCCAAGCTTAGTTCTCAGAACTACATCTTTTTTAATCCCACTGATGAAGCTGGAGACATCCAAAGCACATGTTCCAGGTGACCTGATTTCTCTTTTCCAAAATGGAAAGACTTATCTCTTCCCACATTTTGTCTCCTGCAGATGAGTGCTGGAGCTTCATAGGATAACAGATGGGATTCACTAATTTCATTCCTTCTCCTTAAGGTCCTTGAGTAGCATTTGCCAAGTCTGACTTTACCCCACTTTCCCTTGTTGAAGCCGTTTGAGAATCTACTACTAGAAGTTCATATACCTTATCACATGCGATATTAAATGTTCAGCCTTTGTACTGTATTAACCATTTCTCTCTTCCCAAGTGCGAGTAATAAACATATCCCATGCAAACTATTAGGAGAATAGTTCCCCCTTTCTGGGGAAGCATCTGGTGTTTCTTTCCTGTGTGTACCCTAATAGGTTCAGCTGAAGCTAAAAAAATAAATAAATAAATACTATTTTAATAAACATTGACGAGAACACTGACTCTTGAAGAGCTGTTTGTTGCCTTCATTTTTCACTTTACCAGCATGCACTGTATAAGAGCATCACTTCCACAATATAAAATAAATACAAACTACACAATATAAAATAAATACAAACTAAGATTTCTATACAAATGTTTTACATTATCTCACTGTCAACCAAAAGCACCTGCAGTGTATTTCTTATTCAGCTACCCCCACCACCAATAGAAGATCTCCCTTATTTGCAATTTCTATGTGGTCTCTCCTCAGCAGTTCAACACTAGCCAATATCAAATTGGAAAGAATGCAAACTAGGCATGCAGGACAGTAGGGGAAGAAAGAAAGAAAGATGAAAAGTATGTAGAAGGGTAATGAAAGTAGCACAGTTTAGGAGTGTGCTGAAAACATGCTAATTTAACTGAGGAGGCAGGAAAAAGACTTCATTCCGTTATCATTAATCACTGTGGTGCACACACCTGCCTCATGTGGTGGGGTCACAAAAAATGAGACCGGCAGCATCTTCACTATTTGCCTAGAGACTCTATCCATTCCTCTGTGGAATATGTATGTTTAGCTGTCACAAAGAGATGTTTTCTATGATCTTGTAACTAAGATTTTTTTTTTTCTCTTCAACATACCAAAATTTATCCAAAAGTGATTTGATTCAAAGCTCTGATAAAATACTAGATGCACACTTAGTGCTAACATTAAAAGGTCTTCTTACATTTAAAGAGATAATTAAAAAAAAAAAAAGCCTTTTATATTTTTACAACACCAACACCACAGGAAAGCAAATTTTGTCCCAGAAGGCTCAAATCTGCACATCAAACCAGCTGCAGGAGCTGGAACAAATGTGCAGATGGAGGTGAGGTGGGCAGGAAAGATGAACAGATCAAAGGGATTTAAAGGAAAAGCATTTTTACTGCAAATCCACCCCCCTCCCAAAGCCTAAGGATAGGAACATGCAATTCCTTTTCAAACTGTCAGAAAAACATAACTACCAGGTCATTTTGCCTTTGAAATCCTGATTTTTTATTTTTGTAAAAACATGGGTCATAGAATCACAGAATCATAGAATGCTTAAGGTTGGAAGGGACCTCTAGAGATCACCCAGTCCAACCCCCCTGCACACGCAGGGTCACCTACAGCAGGTGGCTCAGGACTGCGTCCAAGCGGGTCTGGAAGATCTCCAGAGAAGGAGACTCCACAACCTCCCTGGGCAGCCTGTGCCAGGGCTCTGTCACCCTCACTGGCAAGAAATTTTTCCTTAAGTTCCTGTGGAACTTTTGGTGTTTCAGTTTGTGGCCATTTCCTCTAGTCCTATCAGTGGCCACCACTGAGAAGAGGCCGCCCCATCCTCCTCACTGCCTCCCTTGAGGTCCTTATAGACACTGATCAGGTCCCCTCTCAGCCTTCTCTTCTCCAGGCTGAACAGGCCCAGCTCTCTCAGCCTTAAATGGGAAATTAAGATTATCTCTACCAGATGAGAACCTTACTTTTACTTGACAGTTTCTCAGTTCACCCTGGGAGGGGGAAGACTTTCCAAAATCGCTTGGCTCCCAACGGGACACGAGCTGAAGCGCCTGTCTGCTTCCCGAGCCCCATGGAGCCCCCAGGCCTCCTTCCCAGGCCATGGGCCTGGCGGCTGCCCAGGCTCTCCCTGCCTCACGGCTGCCACGTGCCCCAGACCACTAGCCCAGCATGGTGCCCAGGGGCTTGCGGAGCTGCCCCGGAGCCCTACCAGGCTCAGCTCCTCTCAAGCCAACAGGAATCCAAATGCCAGTTTGTAAGAAAAACGACAACATCTCAGCAACATGTTTCTTCTCTTCAGGGAAAAAATCCCAGTTCCTACACAGCCCCGCGCACATCTTGCCGAGATGTTACACAACATTCAGACACTTTGCCTTTCTTACGGGCTTCAAAAAACACTACAGTAGAAGTATTTATATAAACACAGCAGCAGTGCTCTAATGCCCGCGTTCCAGGCATCGGCCACGGCCAGCCCCGGCTCCCAGCGCCCTTGCGGGTGGCGGGGCCCTGCACAGGGCCTCGGGATCCCGCCAGCGCGACCTCCCGCGGGGTGAAGAGCCGCCCTGCGCTACGGCCCTGGCCGGTAACGGCCTTGCTCCCTCCTCCTCACCCTGCGCTGACTCTTGATTCCATCTGATGTGAAAACGTGAAAAATCTGATATGAAAAATGTGGGAAAAAACACTTTTTTTTTTTTTTCATTTGCTTTGGGCTTTCAAAGTTGATTAGTTCTGCCTTCTCACTAACACAGTGCAGGGCAATTGGGCTTCATTTAACAATGCTTTTGTTCTTTCTGCAACTGCTTTCAGTCCAACTGCATCCCAGAACCACCGCTCATCAGCACAAGCCGAGACATTAAATACAAGCTTGCAGAAATTTGTTCAAACCCACCCACACACACACACAGAGATGGCTGTTCCATATACAAGGGGAAAAAAATGCTAAAGCATAACATCTTCAAAAGGCGGCTTTTTATATGCATTATTAATGGAAACAAAGAGAATCTCACCCTCCTTCCCCTCCATCAAATACAAAAAGAGTCAATAGATCCAATATACAGTAATTCACTGAGTTAAATCCCTAGGAAAACAAAATTATTAATAAAAGCGTGGCATTTATTTACTTTGCAGCAGCTACTCCTTTAGTCACACCCACAGTGCTTTGATCTCATACTCCCCTTCATGCTACACCCTTTTTCTCTCTAGCTTTCCTCCCTCCCCTTGCAGTTAATCCAAGGAAGATTATGAAAGCAATGTAAAGACAGGGTTGTGTATCTTAATCCTTTTCTGGACAATACTGGGGAAAGGAGCTTAAAGGGGATGTATTCCAAGTGCCAAAACAGAAGAGCAGATCGCTCCAAAACAGGTTTTGGGTGATTTCCCTAGGAGAGGCTGAGCACGGCGGGTGGCGTGAGCCATGAGCGAAGCCTGGACGCCTGGAGCGCTGCGGGCACGAGGGGCCCTCGCGACAGGCAGGGTTAGTAACTCCGCAGATGGCACTCTGCACGGGCACAGTGCCCCGCTCTCGCCCAGGAACCCTGAGCTCTTATCAGCGGGGTCGCTTTTTAATGAAACCTTACAAAAAATAAAGAGCTCCATCTACCCGTGATGTGCATCCAGTGTTATCTTTAGTCAGGAAATAAGTGTCAGTCTTAAACAATGTTAACTATAAATTTCCCCTCAGCAAATTCCCCTCAATCGCACCCCTCAAGTCTTCGATAGATGTTGACACAGGAATTTTTGCACACGGAAAGCTAGATAAACCTCTGGTCGCAGCTGACAGCTCCTATGCGCAGGCAGCAGCAAACAACACTCTGTGGCCTTTTAAGGCCATGGCATCCTTGCTAATAGGTTGAGAAGAGCCATATTCAGCTATGGGCTCTTCCCAACACACTGAGGGTCAAAAGCTGTTCAGTTATCTCCTGGACTCAAGCCTAAAGATTCCCTCTAATGTAACTCCGGGAGAACAAAATGGAAGAAGAATGTTTTTGAAAACCACTGTTTAAAAGCTCAGAAAAAAAAAAAAAAAAAAAAAAAAAAAAAAAAAAAACACCTGATATCTTATAAGCCATTCTATACCTTATGTAATCCGTTGTTAAAGTGATTTGAAAACACTGCAGGTATTTCACTCTTCCCATCTTCAAACATGACAGTTCATCTGTTTAAACAAGGTGATAACCTTAGATAACCTCATCCTGATGCATTTGAATTCTAATAAGAATCTAACAGCCATAATGCTGACATTACAGTTTGCATAGCTCTGTAGATACAGTATCGCATTGCTCAGCTGATCTATTAAAGAATATTGAGGATAATCTTATATGCCCTCAATTTAACTTCAGTGAAACTCGTACAGAATCTCACTCAGTTCCTCCTCTTCTTTCTTCTTCATCTTCATTCTTTAAAAGCAGTGAATATCTTTAAGGTTAAGTCAAAAATAATTTATTAGGACACATTTTAATTTGGATATTGGTAGCTGAAAGAACAGTACAGTTCCTCTACAAACCTATCAAGTCTTTTGCTATCTACTCTACCATTTTTATTTTAATAGTAAAATTAAAAGCACTATTCATGAGCAAGAGTCAGGAAAAATTAATATATAGGAACCACCAAAACATTAAATCGAAATCGGCATATTTTATCGAACACCTCAGCATAAAAAGTGAACATCCACTGAACATCAAGGTTCTTCAGTAGGTCTCTTACAAAACTTTCCATGTATATAGATGCATATGTGTGTGTATGTATATATATATATATATATACATTTATACTTATATGGAAGGTTTTATATATACACCTGTATACACACACACACACGGGTAATTTGAGAAGGAGAAATATTAACCTACCATTTCCTCTGTGGCCTGGAATACAGGTATGGCAAACAGGCATTTTGCATAAGAACTGTCTCCAGGATGATGAGCAAACCCTCAGGATGAACCTGGGGGTTCTCTCATGGAGAAAAATATCACCCACAGAAGAATGAAAATAAACCTGTAGGGAGGCACCTGGGCCTTGCTTCCCTTGCTTCTACCATCACTGACATGACTGAAGACTAGTCACCAAACTAGCATGGCCCGTTTTTAACACAGCTTTCTCTTGTCCTTCAACATCCCGTCTATTACAGGAATGAAGCTCTGTTCCTCTAATAACTAACTCTGTTAAAATTTGCAGACCAAATTTATTCAGGGTCAATTTATACTCTTTTATTTTGTGCCAAGACTGTTCTTAAATTTAACTAGCTGTTCTTGTTCCCAGGTGTTCACCCCCTTGATGTTTTTCATCGGCAGCAATTATATTCCTCCAAGTTTTCATTATCCTAGGCTAAACAAGTCAACTTTCTAAACATCTCATAAAATATTCTCTCCTTTGCTGCAAAGAGCTCACAGCCTTTCTTTTTACCTGTGCCAGGTTAAACTTCCATTTCTTGAGCAACACAGACAAGAACTACACAGCATTACAGATGAATTCTTATCAGCATCTCACACAACAGGATTAGTAATTCTTTATCTCTACTGCAAATATCTTGCCTGATGTGTCCTAGAATTTCATCTGCTTTTTTCATAGCCACATCCGCAGTCTCACAAAACAGGTGATTTACATATCTTGTGCTGACTTTGCAAAAAATAAATAAAAAAAATAACTCTTTCAACTTCAAGTATTTCTATAACACATGCACAAGCACAGATATATATGAGTATAAAGTGAAACAGTTCAAGACTTTTTCTTGTTATCTTTTATCATTATTAGAGAGATGCAATTCTCTCATTCTCCCTCTACATGAAGCACAGTATTTTTCCACTGCAATATTTCAATCAATATCTCCAAACTGTAAAACTCTATACTGGGAGAAATCATTTACACTCTGATCTGAAGCAAAAGGAAAATAAATAAAGTCATCATATTGAGTACAATGACAACCTGAATTTTATTGCAGGCACAAATCGAGATGTCCTACAATTTCAAAAACAAAAGTTTCAATAAATAAATTGTTTGGAGAAAACCAAGTCCACCTCTCACTTTAATTAAATCAGATGTAGGGCAGATGATTTAAGTCAATTTTTATTGCATTAGAACAACTATACTGATTAACAAGTTCAGAATGAAATGTTACCAAAAAGCCCAACAACTTTGGGCTTAAATCAATGGTACAATTTCACATATTGAAGAAAACAGACCTCTTGGCTCTGCAATGGATTAACTCAATCCTCAGTCAGAGGATTTTGCTCAATCAGAGCAAATGACTTCTTAATTATTGTTTTGATCATTACCTTGGCTAGAAAACTGAGTAAGGCAAATGGGACCCTGGGGACAGGCCCACTTGTGAGAATTCCCCCGCATGGTCTGTGCATCAATTTCAAAGCCTGTTGCTTAAGATTGGTATTAATAAAAGCAGGAACTTCACTCAAGTATCACCCCCTTTTTGATCTTCTAAATATATTGCATTTCAGTTCTAAGTATATTCCTTTCTTCTAACATCATCCTGGAAACTAGAGGACAATGACCAGTTTTCCCCATTTTCTGCAGAATTTTGACTACTTCAAGCCTGCAGAAATCTATACTCATTGCAGTGCCACTGCTGTATTGCCATTCCTACTTGCCATTATACTTACTGTTCTCTGGGCACTTTCAATTTCCAATTTATGTCACTGAAGGCAAGGCAATGAGGAATGCTACTAAACAAACTGATAGGCTCTCCATTCTTTTTTCTTATTTTCTCTAAATCGTCTTACTCATAGGAAAATAAAAGATTCTTTTCGCATTTGTTCATAACATGCAATCCAAGGTAATAAGATTAAGCTTTTTTCCCCTATTTTGGATAATATTCGACTTATCAAAATAGGCTTCTTACACAATTCTGCCACTCGCTTTGTTTGCGCATTTAAATTTCACGCTTCTAATTTATAAGCTCAAGCAACCAAGAACCGTCATTAAACCTTCCGCTTTCACCTCCAGCTCACCAGTAAAGGTACAAACACCACTACAGACAGCTCTGGGCACTAGGTAGAAAAAAAATAAAATAGAATGGGAAATATACTCTAGAGAAGCACGGGCAGTGATTAAAAACCAATATCTGCCCTACCAATATGTGAAGAGAAGATGATAGAAGTCCACCAAGCTAGGGACATATAAGGGGTTCTTTACCCTGAGAGTCCTTCAGTGGGAGCACTAATTTTCTTCAGAACAACACAGACTTTTCACTTGTCCTAATTCAGGGAAAAGTGTGCTCAGCACCAACTTGCATGCTGTCAGGTTGAAAGAGAAATTGTTCTGGGGGGTGAAAGGGTCGAGAGGAAACAGTAGACTACAGCAGGTTAACTTACAGACCTACAGCACACTTACAACCCAAATGACACCAAAATTACTAACAGAAAGGTGCAAAATAATGTTCTTTAATAATCCACATAATTTAAACCATAAACCTCAGCACAAGTAGAACTTATTTGAATTGCAATTACTATCACACATTTAATTTCTCGCAGCTTTAACTCTCCCACCTGTATTCAGCTAACACGAAAGCAAGCACTCCCAGGGCGATATGTTCATTAACATACTAAGACAAATTCCTGCAAAGGGACACACGCAGAAAGATATGCCACTGGGATCTGAATGCTCTGAAAGAGTACATGGGATTCAAGATGCATCTTCTGGGATCACTCATCAGCTGTTACTCAACAAAACAGTTTGGCCAACCCAGAACACATGTCAGAGAACTTGTTTCTCAGAAGAGGAACATTTATCCCATGGACAGAATTGTAGAAACTGAACAATTACTTGTCTGAGGGAAAAGAACACCAAGACAGTTTTTAATTAATTAGCACATTTGCATGAACAGATAATAAATTAAAATCAGTCACCTCCATTTATACTTAGTTCCTTTGGGGCTTAAGCGACTAAGATGCTGCATCTTCACTTCATTAGGAATTGTGGATGCTCAGCTTCTTTGAAAACAGAAGCATTCTGTCCAGTATTAAGGACTGAAAACATGGAGTAACATGCCCAACTGTAGGCATGTCTCTTCCATCCATGTCTTCCATTTAGTTCAATCAAATTTAAAAAGAATGAAATAAGATCTGAATTTATGTATTAATATCTAGATTAAAGGTATGGAATATGCTAATGAAGATTCTTCAGCACTTTCACTTCTAAAGCCACAGCCATCTCAAAACTGACAATCAAAAAAAGAAAATGATAATGCTGGGATGGGCTGCTTTAATCACATTTAACTTGACAAACATAATGGTCCTTCGGACACATTCTTCTTTTACCTACTCCCCTGTTTCAACAACTAAGGTTATTTGGTATAGTTACGTCAATGCTTCTTCTGGATCAACTGCTCCTGCAGTATCCAAAAAATGACTGCTGACCTCCCAGAAAGGAGAAGTATGAGGAATGCAGCACATGGAGCTGCCATAGCAGAAGACAGAAGCAAGAACCGGCAGAGGTCAGATTAAGGAGATGATGACACTGAAAGGAATGTTTGAACAAGTA
>VZSV01000037.1:1605568-1617769 GCA_013398735.1 Nothocercus julius
TATTTAAAAATCACCATAGGATTAAACAGAATAGTTAACAGCCTAACAGACTTATTTTTATAGTCTATCACACAGGCTCTCCTTTAGCCTTTAAAAAAAAAAAAAAAAATCTGAACTCTTCCCATCTTCTCTTCCTTCTCCATGGGTAGTCCTACTTAATGCCATACTCCATATCTCCACACTATATTACTCTATACATCCAGTGGAAAAATTGGTCCTTGCAGAAGGGCGAGATTGTGGAAAGAAAGGAAGAGAACATCAAACTAAGCAGCTGCTCTCTTTTTTCTTCCTTCCAAATTTTTTGAGGCCTTCTCCAAGGATTTAGGATCTATCTCACTATATACAATACCATAAAGCCAGCTGCAAAATCACTGCCAAATGCACAAGCTTCTTCTTTCTTTCACAGTAATGGTGTGTATATATGATTGTAGGGCTTCAATTCAAGCTGCATTTTATTACTAAATGCAAATATGACCATGGGGATGCTTAGTTGTCCCTTTATATTTTAGAAAGGGACTAATCCAAGGCTATCTCTTATTAGAGTGGCAATTTCATAATCCTTAAATCATCTGATAGCTTTGCAGCTTCATCTGACATACTTACTCTCAAGTGACAAGAAACTACACCGAGCAAAGTTATCCTGATGTCCCACATTAAAGGTAATAAACCTCCCTCTGGAAGATACAGCAATTCAGATTTTAATTTAGAGTAAGAAAATTTGTCAACACATTCAGGAAGAACTTGGAATAGTTCTGTCACTGTAGTCTGGGGAAAAAAAAAACTCCTCAAAGACGAGTGCTCAGTGACCAAGGACTACGCTTTTTACTACAATTTCTTTTGCATAAACTACACTCTGGTTAATGGTGACATACCACAAAATGCTAAAATGCCAAATGCCAAAATATGACAAAAAATGTTTCCACTTTGTGCTGGAATGCCCAGAACAAATCCACGTGCAAATCTATGTCATGCAAGTTATCTTTCTGCTAAGAAGTTTTATAATACATATACAGGACGCATTGTATGCATAATGGTGTTCAGTTCTCCAAAACTCCAGAGTTATGAATGCTGAACTCCCCTACTGCTCATTCTTTAGAGCAAAGGAAGTAAAAACATAAAATAAAAGTGTTCTGTTTAGATTGTTACCACTCTATTTCTAAAGCATCTTTGCAATATAAAAAGAAGCCCTTCTGTATAGAATTCCAGTAATAATCCATTGAGTCTTCAGAGGTTTAAAAAGTGACTTTTCTGAATTTTATATTCTTGTTAACCAAAGCAGATGATATATTCTTGTTTGTGCATTTTTAAGCAATCTTTTGATTTATCATTTCAAGAGATTCATCTCTTCTCACGTCTTTGACTTCTTACTGTTTAATAGTGCATTTCAGCTTCTCAAAGAATAACACAAATTTCACAGGAAAAGAAAAGCATACACTTCCCTTTCTATTTATCTGATAAAGATTGTTGCCTGAATCAAAGATGTAGCTAATGTTAAACAAAACCCATCTACGTGAAAAACTTCCTAACTCATATGGTACACATTTATCTATGCATTCTCTCTCAGATTTCAGTAGAGCTCCAGAATAATGCAAATACCGTAGAAAGCAAGAGTTTGGGATCAGAATAGAGGGGGACTGGAAGTACTCTCAGGGGAGAATATAGCAAACCAACCTGTCTTACATCTTCCCATCTGAGGCTCACAAGAAGCCTCGCTGCATCCCTGCTGAGTCGGGCAAGACAGACAACACTGACACCTCTTGCTGATGTAGCTGCAAGGAAGAGACAGCAGAGGTTGATTCTTCCTTTCAAGTTAAGCCTCTTCAGGTCATGGAGAAGCTTTCCCTGCTTGAAAGGACAGTGTCTATGTTTCAGTAGCACCAAAAAGTATAACACATGTCCAGAGGGAAGTTTTAAGCGCAGGGAATGGACAAAAGGAGAGATGTAAGATAAGGATTCTTCCATTATGCTGTGGTACTCAGAAAAATTAAGCTCACACTCTCTAGAAGAAATTTAATAGGGAATTTAATAAGTAAATATCTGTACCAACCATGCACTGTGTAGGATGTGGAACTGTTTAAATTTAAAAAACTCTTTTACTGTTAAGTGCAAACATGTCTATCAAGATTCTCACCTCAGAAATAACACATATGTAACTTCAACAGTGCATTTTGCTGCTTGTCCAGAAGCAACACTTCACCTCTTGAACATACTTCTGAGGCCTAGTAGATACTGAAATCCAGCGTGAAACACTGCCTATGTTGCTCCTAAGTTAGTGTCCCTGTCTCCTATAGATCTTCAGCGAACACAGAGTGGGTGGAGACAGTCAGTGCCGCGCTTAAGGAGCAGGGCAAAAGAGGTCTTAGTGGGAGGTTTCATCTTCATTAGAAGTCTTTGACTGCAGTCTGCTGGAGACAAATTCAATTTGAGAATAATAAAGAAGAGTAAAGCCTTCTTGTAGATGAAATTGCCTCAATTAAGTCTAGATAAAGCCTAGCTAAGAGGTGGCAATTGGTATAACTTCCACTAGCAAGGCTTTAATACAGTATAAAGACTTAGATGACAGCAACAGGAGAGAGCGACAGAGAGAAGAAAAAAAAAACACTCAGGAAACTGAATAATTGCAGAATAAGCCATACACAGAACAGCGCAGAATAAACCTCGGGTGCAATGGTCTCATTCACTGAAATGCACAGAATGCAGAATAACTTACATCTCCACGTACCCAGCAGAGACCCATTAGGGAGAGAAGGCTGAGAGAGCCGGTGAGAAACCGTTACCGTCAGCGCCTCTTCTGCCCTGCAATCCCTCCTGAGGCTGAGCAGCTGTACTACAAAGCGCCTCAACAGGCCATGGCTGAGCACGGCCCAGAGCTGCACCAACGCCACGTACTCTTCAGTGGTACCAATAACCACTATTCTCATACTGGTTTTGCACAGACCCAGCTTTCCATTTTTACTGCCTGCCTGGCCAGTAAGCATTAACCAGCCAGAGCAGCATGCTGACACAAACCTCAGATAAATCTTACCATTGCTGGATGAATATTTTTCTAAGTAAAGTGAAATAGAGATCCATCAAGGGGACTATAAAACAGTAGAAAAGATGCTCCATTCTAGCTAAGAATATGTTACCTCCTATGGGTTTGCATTTACGTAAGGCAGGGTAGGTAACACACATTTCCTAGCCTAATGAGGTAGCACAGTGCCTCAAGCCACATGGCCTCCAAACACATCTAGCTCTGATGTATGTGATCTCAGGTGTTACCAGGGAAGAAGCTATTGCAAGGAAGAAGGTTTCATCTGCCCAGCAAAGACACTAGAAGCATGAGATACAAAGCAATCTGATCTATTCATGCAATATTTTTGAGAGATATTTTCTTCCTCTTTTCTTCCATCTCATGTTTCTGCTCCCCCAAACAGCTACCAGTCTAGTAACCTGCCATTACCATGGCTACCTTGGATGTCATTCAAAAGAAAACGTCATGTCTATGTATCACAAAAGTAGTAAAGTTCTGACGTATCACACTCGCACACACTGAATACATATATTGGTTCAGTGTATTTTTCATCAAGACCTAACATTTTCCCTTTGCATAATCCAAGAAAAACTCACAAAACAGTGACTTTGAAGCAAAAATAGCAGCTAATGCAGTTAAAAGCAACTGAGAAAATGAAATAACTATTATTAATCTACACCTGTACCTCTTGCCCATCTCTTACATAAAGGCTAGAAGAACTATGATAAAGGTCTGCAACACCAAGTCCAGAACCCTAAACACTGCTATTTTATGATACATGTATCACTAAGAGCTAATTTTTAGCTTAGAAGCAGCTATCTTCAGCAATATTCAGTTCTACTTTTGGGCTTACTGAAATGGTACAAGTGGCCTTCTACAAGAAACCAACACATTCAGAAACATCCTTCATACAAAATACTAACGGTGACCCCTCGCCTGGTGTTTCTCACGGCTCAGCATTGGTCAGTCTGGATCCAAACACCCCCCTATCTCCAGCAGGGCTCAGTTCATGGCTTGGAAGGCATTCCTCTAGGAAACACAGATAAACCGGAGCATGTCTGCTATTTGTGAGCCTGGAAATTCTCTAGAAGCGCCTTCTATTTTTAAACACTTACATTCTTTAGCTAGGAAGGACTGACATGTTGCGATTCTGTCCTCAGTGGAAGGCAGTACCCAACACAGTCTGGCTTTCACAAACTCACCTGATGTATAGGAATATGATACCGTAGGCACAGAACATAGTATACAGGTTTCAAGATTATTTATAGTGCTTGGCTGGAGGAATGATTGAAAACTCAAATATGATGCATACCTACATGAAAACCAATGAGAACTTACTCATCAAACTCTTGAAGAGATCTGAAAACTATCAGCAGCCTTTTTTGCCTACAAATGCTCCATGTACATTTAGATAACAGTGGGAGATTTGGATCATTTTATTTCCATTTATTTTATTTGGATCATTTTATTTATTAACATCAGCATTCAGGTTGTAAATCCTGCCTTTTTGAAGAGGGATCCATGCATCACGGCTTGGATTTAATGAACTCATGGAAAAGCAAGCTGCGTAACGAATTACAAGACCCTGCTCCCTGTTAGAAGGATGCAACATGGCACTAATCTCCTTAAAAAGTAACATAACGCAGACCAGATGGCCACACAGAAATGAAAGTGAGAGTGGCTGCTACTGCTGCCATCCAATAGCATCTAAGAGCCTCACCAAGCGCCCAGATTAAAACCCGCTGCCTGAGGGTACTCAGCTCCGGGCCACAGCCTCGGATATTAGGCCTGACAGATCTTGGATGCTTCCTCCTCTGCAGCAACCATCTCCTCACACTTACTCAGATTCTACCCAGCTCCCTCACATCTCTTTGCCACCTCATCTGATGCACAGCAATTTTACTGACTTGGACTGGCTACTCCTAAATACGAGGGTCAGGAGCACCACACTGTATCTGCTGCCTACATCTCTCATCAGCCCGAGTAACACATACTCAACACAGGGATGGTGAAAGCACGGCAAGATTGAAAGAAGCCTCCCACTAGTCTCTAGTGCCACTAGGGTGGCACAACAGAGTTGGAGCTGTGTTTCAAGGAAACCATCAGAAGAGGCAGTCATGGCCTCTATTAAAAGGTCTAACTTTGCAGGCCTTTGAGATAATGTAACATAACAAAAGGAAAAAATACCCAATTTAAACATTTTAGAGAGAGATGCTGATATTTTCCAACCTGGGGAAAATAATAATAAATTTACCTCTCTATCATTTTTTCCTCAAGTAAATATTAATCAGAAAGCATCTTCCTCAGATTACAGACCTGGCTGACTTACTGAATATTTTAATCACTGCTAAGCTTATACATATATAACTCTGCATTCGGTTTCAAGCTTGTCTGACCATAATCTAACCTGCTCAGTATCATTCCTGGAAGGGATAAGATTATTTTACCACACCAAAGCAGTGCTGCACAAAGACATTTAGTGTTGTCTTGTCCCTGACTGCAATTATCTTTACTGAAACCAGATATAAAGAAGGGAATGGATTCTGCAAATAATACATAAATAATTTTATGATGGGATTCAAAAAAGCAGAGTATTATATACTGAGAAGAGATAACAACCAGATAGTGACATTAGTTCAGACCTAAGGCTGGATGAAGTAATGCATCACTGAAAATATAACTACATCCATTTCTGGCATTTATGCAACTTCAGTAGCTAACAGAACTTAACTGTTTCATCTCTGTAATGCCATTTGGACAGATGACAATGGCAGAAACAGAAGTTTGAAGATACAGCTCTTTTCTAGCTTTATAACATTATGAAAGCAAAGACAGAGCTCTAATTAGCCTGCCATTGTTTTCTGTTCTATAAAACGGCGAGAAATGTGATTTGGATATAGTCACATTGGAATCACTTCAAATTTCTCTTTCTCATTTTTGACTCTTATTGTACATTGATTATCAAGGGTGTAAATCCACAAAGATTCACCTTTTGTGAATCAGTACAACACTTTCTCTCAGAAAAGAATTATCTTTTAACCTTTGCAAAGATGTTGTTCTGCTCTTATGATGAGATTTTAAGAGGGGAAAAAAAAAAAAAAAAAAAGATTATTTAGAGGCCTCAATTCAAGAAAGAATTGAGGCATGTCCTGGCTTCAAGTATCTACCTTAAACCCACTCAGTCTTGAGGAGGGTAGTAAATGTTTTCCTGCATCAGGAACTGAGGTTGTTGAAAGCAACAATAGGTTTAAAAAATAGATTTGAATGACAAGGCACAACATTTTCTGTATATCCTTCAAAAAAGCACTAGCTTACTCAAGTTCACCTGAACAACAAGATTAGGTTAGGTTAATCTCAGTCTCCCAATTTTGAAAATTTTGGCAGCAAAGTTAAAGTCTGAACTTTACCAACAGCAGTAAGCAGATCAGAGTGCTTTGGATTCCAAAAGAACATTTGCACAATAAATGAATTCATGGATTTTTAGATTTCAGATTTCAGCATTACACAGGAAAACCACTTCATGAATGATGTCTGCTACTTTTCTCAATGAGCAAAGTAACAACAATCAATGGCTATAAAAATCAAAGCTCATGTTCTAGGACTAGGTAGCTAAATAAATGAGTTAGATATGTTTATCTTTCATAGTTTTCTTTTAATCTGATGAGCTGCAAGCCTTTTTTTTTTTTTTAATTACAATAAACTTTTATATAATCTCTCTTTACACTTGAAAGAGCACCTGAATTGTATTATATCAGTAGAAAGTCACCTAATTTTCTTTATTCTCAAAGTAGCAGAAAAAGAAGCGTTAAATTTGTTACCACAATAAAAGCACATAAATGCTATGCTTGTCTCAAAAAAGTCATCTGAAATACTTTATATACATGCCTGAATGTCCGGAAGTAACAGCTGTTTGGTGCACTCTCATCTTACTCCTGAACCTTTCGAGTCCTTTCCAGCCCACACAGCTATATTGAGATGGATGAAGCAAAACCTTCAAATTTATTCCTGAGTTTAACTTTCTGTTTAGTAATCAAGGTATTTTCCTCCTCTTTTCATTCTGCTTTGGAAGATGAAAATATTTATGCTTGATTCCTGATACAAAACCTTTCATTTCAATGGTTTATCTTTTGCTGGACAAAAAACGCACAAGGTAAATGCCAAGTTTTAATATTTTTCCACTCCTCCAGAAAAATTGGAATATATATAGCAGGAAAAAGCAGTCCAAAGCATGTTTCTATATGATTTTTTTTCAATCAACCAAATACCACTATTATTGTTATTTTGTATATGTATTCACACATTTATGTTTGAAGAGACTACCTTCAACTTAACATAACTTAAAATACTTGAGAGTTATGACAACTAGTATAAAGGTAGTTTCCTACAACCTTACAGGCAATTTACAGGGATGCCAGCAAGTTTATACTTTTATTTAAACTTTATGTTTTATGCATCCTCTCTTACTCTCAAGCAAAGATGAGCTACAGAATTGCTCAGCTTCTATAATTCCTTTTCAAAATAAGGACAATAAATCTATGCCTCTCCACTGCATATATTATACACATCATCTTCATGCCCTGGGAAGAAGCGTATATTCCAAAACCACCACATAAAAAAATAAAAGCTATACCTCACGTGAGCTATAAATGCCTAAATAAAATGCCTAAAAATTAAAAAATGCATAACTCAAGAAATAAATGCATATGAATGCAATTCATAATGCTATCAAAATAACATGGTATGACACAAGGCAATGCTAATTTTACCAAGCAATAATCCTCTAGCTCTTGAAAACTTCGTATTATATATAAAAAAAAAAAAAAAAAAGGCAAAACAAGCTGCCTTTTCCCCCCCCCCAATATCACTAGAGTGATATTTTGAGTGATATTTTTCCCTTTTTATAAGTAAATTTGGATGCACTATTATATCTGAACCTTACCATCCTTTGCTGGATAACCAATCAATTTTACTGTATGGTAGATATGGACTTAGCACATAACAGAAACTGCACTTTTTATATTCGTTAAAAATAGTGCTGCTTTGACAAGATGGATTTTCTTCAACCTTCCACCCTCTTTCTTCTATGTTTATTCTTCTTGCTCCTCTCTCTCCATTCCTTTTTGTTTTCCTTTGCACCTTTGTTCCCCAATGCCTGCCTTTATTTCCAGAAGTCATTTTACATCTTCCCTCCTCTACTCTATTTCACTTTCCTGCCCCAGCACCCATCTGCTTTCCTGGGATATTTTTTCATCCCTTCCACTTCTTCCACCCCTGCTCCCAAAAGCCCTGTGCAAAATCCTTGGTCCCTAAAGGGAAGTGTTGATATTTCTTTGCTCATGGTCAGGTTCTTTAGCCTCGTGGTCATTATAAATCATCAAAACACGTAACATCATCAAAACTATTATATAAGCACATGAAAAAATTAAAAATCCTTCCAACAGTAGTATTTCTGCAGTACTACACTACTAAAAAGGGATTCTTTTTCTCCTATCTCGGTTGACTCTTACAGTAATTTTAAAAGGTCAAAATTAAATGTTAAAGGGGTCTTTAAGTTCTTAGTGTCTTTTCTATTGTTCCCAAAATCTAGATCATACATCCCCGTATTTTTGTCACTGTAGATAACTGCCGTATCTATATTCCCTCCATCAGTTAGTCTTATACTTTAGACCTTATCCCTTAATGCTCAATGATAATTTAAAACAGGGTTTTGTGACACACAAAGTTTGAGTCATACTTTTAAACACCACGCTGCTCTTTCTGAGTCAAAATCCTGGCCGATTAAAACACCTAGAGAAATGGCAGGATTTGGTCCTGAGTCCTGAAAAATTAAAATAGTAAATGTTTTACAGGAGAAGCAGCTGCATCTTGGGAGCACCCAAATCTGAGACTAACGCTAGCTCTTGGTGCATTTGGTTCGTTGTGTCCAGCGCTGCCTCTGCCCCCCAAGACCTTCTCCTTTCCTCCACAGGCAGTTCCGGGGGCGCTCGATGCCTGCACCCCCTTCCCTGCAAAAATCTACAGCCCCTTTCGGTAAATAGCCAGCAAAGGAAAGCATCCAAAGCCCAGGAAATGTCGTATTTCAGGTCCCCTTCTTTTCCCCTCTTGAGCATCCATCTTCACGGGCTTCGACCATCTTGCTGTCAGCGCTTGCTGAAGTGATGGTTTCATACGGCTTTTTGTGCGGACGGCGATTGCAGCCACGGCCACAGCATCCCAGTTCATTTAACGCACCCCATGTAACACCCTGAGCAGCAAGTTGCTTTTTCAAAAGATAAAGGTGAGTTGAGCTGAGAACGTGGAAAACAAGAATAACTAATTTAATAAGACTCTAATGATAAGACTCTGTCACAAGCCTCTGAGTTGATAGAAAAACAGGGCATTTCTTCTAAGCCAAAGCCAAATCCTGCACTGCAGTTATGTCAATACAATACTGGAATAACCTTTGGCAATTACACTTCTACTGAGGCTCTGGCAAGCAAATAATGAAGAAATCTTCTCAGAAGCAGCAGCTATATGCATAAAATAGCACCCCTAGTCTCTTCATAATAATGCACTATATTTCTATTAATGGATACAAATACAACTCAACATCCACTTGATTCTGTTTATTTAACTTACAGTAATTTAAAAAACAAAGTTAATAGCCAGAATTTAGATGCAATTTAAGCAAGAGGCTACACATATGGCAGGAAAGCATGCTTTATTATAAATACTGACTGAAAAAAACATATAGCCCCTATGTAATTTGAAACTCTTTTCTCCCATCACACAGTAACCATCCTCAAAGCCGTGCTTGCTGTCCTGACCAAGGGAAATAAGGATTTGTTCAGAGTTTGTCAACATCCCATCTCCACTCCAGTTTAAAGCCACTGTACAACAACATAGGCAAGATCTCATAGAAGCTACGACACAAGAACTCCAACTAAGACATAGGAATCTTTGTTAGGAATCATACAGGTCTGTCATCTGCCAAACCGAGGACCAAAAGCAGTTAGGAAAAAGTTATGTAGAATATCATTATGCTAATTAGGCTATAGAAAAATTTTACTCAAAAAACTACAAAGTCTAATTTGAGTGGCATTATACTAAGTTGCACATTTTAAATTCTACAGAACATGCAAAATGAATCTCTAAAAATCACAGATTTTCTGTGCTGTGATCTGCCCTTTCTTCGCTCTCAGATGCGAATAAACCTTCTCTCTTTTCCTTCACCATGAACTCTTGTTAAAGACACTTCCACATTTTTAGCATCTGTTAGACAGCCTGGCATAACTCAAGAGCTGCCTGTTCATAAGCACTGAAGTTCTTAGGGGAGCACTGAAGTCAGGAAGGCCCAACTTCCTGCAGGTCGGGGTCGAACATCTCCTCTTTCCTGCTGACTTTCACAATGGCTCATGAAAACATAACCCCATTACGGGGCACAAAACAGCAGTTGGGGGGGGAGGCGGAATTTTAAGCAGTGCTGTGAGTGCTAAGACTACGACACACAGACCAATTTGGAAATAAAACCTAATCTTCTGAAAAAAAAGAGTGTAACCTCATTACTGCAGAAAGGCATTTTACATAACTGCAAAACCACACGCCTAAACTGTTAAATTTTGCGCCTTAAAAGCAAGCACTAAGCCATAGTTGGTGCTCCTGAACAGAAGCTCTGGGAAGAGCCCTGCTCCCAGAGCACCCTCCTACATTGCCTTCCCCAGTCAGGAACAACCACACCTACTTGGGGACAAATCTCTGTCCACCTCAAACACATTTGACTAAACCTTTGACTAAAGCCACATTATAGGTATATACTCCAACACTCATTTCATTTGTAAAGCCCAGTTAATTTCAAATGATAGATGGCCACTTTATGCTCATTGTTGGCTAAAGAATGGGAACCATCAGAATTTAGAAAAATCAACACTTCAATGTTTTAGTATAAACATCTCCCTAAACTCACCCTCCTGATGAGGATTGGATATTAAACTGCTCCAGCAACATGCCAAGGAGAAAGCAATACATCGTTATAAGCTTAGCCTGTTACTTCCAAAAAAATAACAGAGAAAAAAAAAAAAAAAAGATATTATTTCACAAAACTAAAATCAGTCACCCTAATAGCCAACAGACAGGAAAGAGAAATAATCCGTCATTTTAAGAGCTCTTCAAGAGCAGAGCCGATATGTTCTGCTCTATCTTACCTCCTAGCTTACATCCACACTGCCCAACTACTACTTGTAATAAAGGATCCCTACTCGTTGATTAAATTTCTTACTTCCTAAGGCTTGCTGAGATTATGACTGCTTCACAACATCTACGTCTCCCTTGTGCTTGCAGGGCTAATGATTCCCAGAGCAAAGCTAATGGAATTTGCACATTTTTATGGACTGTGGTTTCCCCAAATCCACATCTATTAGCCAAATGATTACTGAAGTTAATAACCAAGCTTTAGAACCAACAGACCTGGGTTTGCCAAAGAGTTACCAAAAGAAACATCAACTTGGGACCATTTTCATATCCTTACATACTCCTGTATGTTTCCTGCAGAGACCAAGCCAAGGAACACCATGTGGTGGACCCCAGCTCCTCTTTTGCCCTGAGAAAGCACAGGCAATAGCATGCTCAACATGGCAAAGCCTTCCTCCATCTAGTGTGGTTCTTGCCTAGATAAATTCCCAGTCATACTTCACTAGCTTTTTTTAAACTTCAAATACTGCACAAGCAGCTATGAAAAACAACACGCAAAATAACTGGTTTGTTTAATAGAGGGAATAACCTGGGATGATATAATAAAAACAAATGATGTAATCTAATCGTGACTGTTTCTACAGGAAAGTTATATTCATAAAGTTATCTCCAGAAGCTAGGTATTTAACCTGTAACAAACTTCTCCTCTTTCTGAATTATAAGTACTAATAAATCTCTTGAATACAGGTCAGTGGAAAGGGATTTTTTCCCCATCATTCAGTAATTTTTTTACATATTTAGTAACATAAAACTTGAAAAATTCCCAGAAGTTTAGGGAGAATAGCGGCTATAAATTTTTTTATGGCCTAACATCCAAAACCTACATAGAGATTGGCAGGAGTCAAATATCAGGTTCTAAATCAAATAAATCTTCATCCAAAAATCAATTAGTTATGCACCTCTTATGTCCAGTTCATTCTGTGGAAAAAGAATTTTCCTCAGTTCTGCTTTTTTTTTTTTTT
>VZSV01000037.1:1617814-1645916 GCA_013398735.1 Nothocercus julius
TTTTTTTTTTTTTTTTTTTTTAAATAAAGCA
This sequence comes from Nothocercus julius, assembly GCA_013398735.1. Taxonomy (NCBI): domain Eukaryota; kingdom Metazoa; phylum Chordata; class Aves; order Tinamiformes; family Tinamidae; genus Nothocercus; species Nothocercus julius. Next base: position 1,617,846 of record VZSV01000037.1, read on the forward strand.
TCCAGCACAGAGGGTGCCCTCATCTTCCACTGAGGTTCCCAGCAATTACTGTACTCGAGGCAATAATTCTCTCCACATGGCAAGTGGCAAGTGTCCTAAAGACAGCCAGAGCCCTTTCAACCAGCACACTAGGGTCAATATAAAGACACCCTTGTAAAGAGGTTCCTGTAAAATGTTGAGAAGATGGCAGACTGGACAGGAGATTTTAAGACTAACTTGAATCTCCATTATCTTGCACCGTATCTTATACAATATGCAGTTGTGCAAAATAAACATAAACTGTGTCCTACACGTACTCTATGCTCATTTTCTGCACTAATGACTCCAGGAAGATGAAAGGCAGTAGACAAATCACAGCCATTTGCATTGCTAAATATATGTGAAGACGCAACTCCATTAAAGGTTTCCCTTCATCTCAAACATCAGGCCGAGCGACTGCACTTTTTAGTGTAGTCTCTCTAGAGAAGTAGAGGTGGAACTACCTTCAGCGGTGCACACAGCTTGCAAAGGCAGGAAGGAAAAAACTGCAGATAAGAGAGCAGGAAAAAAAAAAACAGAGCAGTGGATTAGCACTGGAATAACTGAAGGGAGAGCGGCAGATTGCTCGTGACACACGGCCTGGCTGCACTTCACCAGCAGCGTCCTGGCCTGCCAGGTGCTTTCTCCACAGGACACGGCACTCGGGCCCCTCACAGCCTCACAGACACTGAGGAATCCCATTTAAAAGTCTCCATTGCCTTCATTTCAGAAACAGGGAAACTGAAACAAGACAATCTGAAGGAAAAATGACAAGTTTTGTGAGTCCAACACACACTGTGCAGAATTAGTGCTTTGGGAGCACAACAGCTCACGTATTCAAACAGATCTAACACTGGCTTCTGTAGTGTTTCTGCAGATCACATCCAGGTACTTCATGTTAGACCCCACCAGAAAACATCTCTGTTTTCCCCACCAGAAAACATCAGGAACATCTCTGAGAAGTTGGATAAAGTCCAACAAGAGGTGGACAAGCTGCAGCAACGGGCACAAGCCCCAGGGCCTGCTCCTCTGCGTTGCCCACAGACAAATTCCAAGAGTTTCCAGGCAAGATTCAGGCACACGCAGACAGAAAGCCAAGTTTATCAGGGTGTTTGCTCATGCGTTCACTGACAGGTTTAAAACTGAACAAGCATCATGTGCATCAGCTTTGGGCAGGGATGGAAGAATACATTTTCCTTGTTGAGGTAGTGGATTTGAGACAGTTGATATCTGATAAACAGAAATTAGGAAAAGCTTCCGAAGCTGTGAGTTTCAGGGCACAGAGAGCTTCAATCAATATTGCCTCTGAGGGCATCTCAGCAAACACAGCGTGGTCAAACAATGTAAGGGCCAAGTTCAGAAAACACAGCCTACATGTTGGCACAATTCACAGCAGACACAACTGGGAATATCAAACTTTCCAAATATATGTAAGGCCTTAAAAATAAATATTTGAAGAAAAACTTGCTTTTCAATTAATCAAGCACAGTCAGACTTGAAGTCAAACTGAAGACAGTCAATTAAAAGAGAAATGTGCAACTAGACAACTCTGATCTTTGGCTGGTAAGGAAGAAACAAAAATTCATTTCTCCATTTGATTCTTCACTTTTCTGCAACAAGACAGGAATAAGACAAAACATAAGAAACGCCTACCATTTAAACAGATAATGTTTTTCATTATGAAAAAATAACGTACCTCTCAATGGGCTGCTCAGTTTTCAGTGCTGTCCACGCTACGCAGAGCACGACATTGTAGCAGCATGGGACTGTAAAGACAGCGCTAGTTTAATATTCTTAAGTGGCTTTCTGCCAAATTTCTAAGAACAAATCTGATTCCAAAGTTTGAGTTGAACAATATCAGCACTTGCTGTGGTGTCTGCTTCTCCATTCTTGTCACTGGGGCACTCAAGGGTGAAAATATTGGCTCAGAAGAGACCCTAAATATTTCAGCAGCATTCCTAGCAGCAAGGCCTGCAACAAAAGCAAAGGGAACCCAAGGCACACACAGAGCCCAGCAAACAATCTTAGTAGTCTCAGTTTAACGTGTATTGATGGGCAGAGAAAAGCACCAGTGTCATTTATGACAGCAGCAAGTCTTCTATTAATTTCGGTAAAGCCAGGAATTTCCACCTCCTTCTGTAACTGTACTGCAGATCACACTTATAGAGAGTTACAGGCATAAAAATCTATGAAAAAAAAAAAAAAATCCTTCTACCAGAAAAACCTGAGCTGGCTTCTATAATACTGCCAGCTGTGCTGAAAAAAGGACCCAAATGCCAGGAGAAAAAAAGATACATCTAGATCTTTATTCAGCCCAGAAGGGAAGAAGCCTTATCAAGCATATCCTTCACTAAAACCCTCTGCAAACAGTGCTGGAAAACACCGACTTGTCACCAAAGTAAACCGAGACTCTTGGAAATGAAAAGACACCTCTGGTTCGTCAGAGAGGAGACACACTTACTAGAGCCCCTTCAGCTGAACAGTGCAACAGCTACTGACAACATAGGCACTAAAGCAGCATAAATCATTTCAAACATGGGGAAGACCAGCAAAAGCAGCAGAGGGGCACCATGCTGTTCCTAAGATGCTGCAAAATTTGAAATATTTTATGAATATATTGCTGGTTTGAAAATGTAAATAGCAATAAGGATTTTCCTTCTTCAGCATATCTTGTGTAGGGGTTTACAGAAGTACATTGGAACTGTCTCTGACTCTGTAATGCTGCTGGTACTCTGCTCCCAAGCCCCACTACGTATCTTGAGCACTCAGGAAAATAAACAAAATAGAAAAATAAAGGATACACATACACAGTATACCCAGGAAGATGCCCACAGTAAAGGGTACAATTTCTGAAAATAGCCAAATTTACACAACCATGTTTTCAAGCAAGACATCAAATCCCAAGTAATCTTAACTGACCATTGAAAACTGAAAACCATTTTGATGTGCATACTCTGATCACAACAATTGCATATGTTCATAAGAAGGCACCTTAAGTTGGTCTATAAAGAAATACTACATATACCTCCCCAGTATTCATTTTACATTTCTCTTCCCAGCTGACACAAGCAAGAATTACTAACGCCTTTGAGATAGTTTCATGTTGAGATGAACTGAGATTACCCTTATAGAACCATCAACAGAAGACAAAACATTAGTGAAAATGGATTTATAAAGTCATTCACATAAGCGTCTTAGGATTTAATAACAATACAGATATATACTGTAATATAAACTATCTGATAACCATTCTCATTTTCTATTTGCTCCCCCAACAACTGAAAATTAAAGCAGTTTTCAGGCATAGATTTGCTGGAAAGCTTTAAGGGCCATTAATGCACTCCTGCCCTTCCTCTCTCCTTCTCCCCATAACATGCTCTGTTACAGGGCATTCTGCACGTCATGTAACATCCAGGCTGCATTCAGGCTTGCTGTTCATAGTGGAGGTCAAGATCAATACCGCATGCTTTTAGGGTAGATGAGCTATTGTCAGATTGATTTGTAAAACAAATACCTTTGAACCTCTTTGTCCCAATACACAGAAAAAATGTAATGTGAATGAACTAAAATGCCATTAGCTGCACAAGTAAGATAAATAACTTAATACACATATATATGCAGCTAACTAAGAAACTAGTTTCTTTTCTAGTAGGCAGCCCAAACTGCTGTGTTTGGACATTTGGACACATGCAAAAGTTGTCCATCCCAAGCCAGTTGGAGGCCTGCTTGGATAAACAAGGAGATCCTGACTAGATACAAACATGAATAGGAAGGGTATAAGAGGCAGAAGAAGCACAGGCAGGTGATGAAGGTGGAATACAGAGACACTGAGCTTGCAGGGATGGGGTTAGGAGAGGTAAAGCCCATGTGGGGTTGAACTAGCAGGGGACATGAAAGGCAACAGGAAGACTTCTGCAAGTACCTCAGCAGCACAGGAAGGCTGGGGGCAATGAGGGCTCACTGCTGAATGGGGCAGGGGCCCTGGTGACAAGGGGCCACGTCAATCTCTACCCATCCAACCAGCCCTCTGAATCCCAAACCCGGAGGGGAAATCCAGAGCAATGAAGACTTACCCTTGGTGGCAAAGGATCCAGTTAGGGACCACCTAAACAAACTGGACATACACAAGTTCCTGGGCCCTAATGAGGTGCATCCTGTAAGAAATATTTATGCACACTTCACTGGAACAATGCTTAACTGGCTTTTTATTTAGGTAAATCATAGTGGGTTTCTTCTGAAATGGGTAAATAATGGTTTACTCACCCCTAGCCAAGCAATCTAGAAAAATCAAATAATCCGAGCAGTGTAAACCAGAAAAAGGAAACACAACATTACTCCCATTGACTAAAAGTTGAAAAGCACTTGTTCTTTAATCACTTGTCAGTAACTAAATATCTAAAACAGACCTAAAGAATAAGTGTTTCTGGAGGAAAAAAATCCTGAAAAAAAAATCAAAAATAAAATCAAAAATAAGGCTTTCTGAAATGTCTGAGGAAATTAAAAGTTAGCACAATAAAGGAAGAACTTTACAAAGGAAGGAAAAACAAAACAAAAACACACACAAAGCATGATGGCAAACAGGATGACTACATTTAAAACAGAAACTCTTATAAAGCAGAAACTGCCTCTGCAATAAATTCCTGGGGTAGAAAATATTCTCTGAAAAGTGCTGCGATAAAAGCAGTAAGGGAACATGAAATACTGTGTCTATTTGGATGCGATCAATGGTGAATCCACTGTGCAGGAGAAAGCACCAACACAAGGATGAGAAGTTCAACCTTAGACCCATACAAACTAGACTGCAGTGCTCCTCCTGAGGAGGACTGCAAACATTCACCCCCCTGCTATATGTTATGAATTCATTCCAAGTTTGTCCTTTGGTAATTAGGCATCACCAGAACACAAAATTAAAAAAAAAAAAAAGACAGAAAAATGAAGGAATTTTAGGCAAAAAGGTAGCTAGACGCTGTAACATATTTTCAAATACAATTATTTATTCATAATAAAATAGCTGTTTAGGGTCTTTGGTTTTGTTTTCAAACACATGATTGAGCTTAACTATGTCTTAGTGGTATTTGAGCAATACTTACTGCACTTCACTTACACCCACACCAAATATCCCTCTGGAGTCGCCGAAAATTCAGCCTTAGGCAAGCAAGAAGGACATCTCTCGCTGAAGAGCAGGGCTTGTGGTGAGGTGTGAAGAGAGGCCCAAGAGCAGCAGCGGGCTCTGTGAGCCTCTGCAAGCACAGCTATGTCCCAGACCTAGCACAGCTCGAGAGAGTTCTCTGACACTTCCAGAAAAAGTGAAAAACAGAAATGCCCATGTCAAGAGACAATATGTTCAGACTTGAGAGTGCAGAAATGACATAAATTGTGTCTACCTTCACCACTTTCAGACAGCTCTTGAATATTCAAGATTTGATTCTCAAAAACGTAGGTAGGTACAGCTGCCAGTAAAAAGGAGTGAGCACCCTTGCTATCGGGTGTTTCTGGAAATATCCTTGTCACTGAGCCCATACTACTGCAAAGGACTTCAAAGCTCCAAACTCTTTTCCTCAAATGTACAAGAGACAAGTTTTACAGGCTCCCAGCTGAGTAAATTGGAGATACTTAGCTCAGAGTGGTATGTCAAAATCGGCTTCAGCTCTTATACTATGCTAACAATATAACTACTGGACTGTATTGAATAGCACAAGCCCAATGAAATCAGAAACACAAAAAGACATGATTAAAGATTGTAATTCTGTACAGAAAATGTGACTGACTTTCCTACCCCCATTTTCTCAATTTCTTTCCTACTATGTGAAATACAGTATTTACTTTACAAACAGGCTATGGGAAGAGTTTGACGTGGGAAAAGGTGTTTATCCTTTATTATTAAAAGCTACTTTCTTGAAATTGCCCCTATGCAGCACTCATTTTGTCCCTGTTCAAATGACACCATTCATTATTTTCCATAGAAAAGCAGCAGCAATCTAACGTGGATTTCATGCCTATCCTCTTGAAACTAGCCAAACTTTTAAATACTGCAGCCACCATTTAGGAATTCAATATTTTTTAAATCTTCAGTTATTGTTTAAATGGAGCAGTAATATAAATGCATCCTTGTCCCTGTCCCTGCATCCTAGTCTGTGAACATGAAAAGTTCATCCAGCAAAAAAGGGTACATGAGATCTCTCAGGACATACACATCCCATTTAAAACAAGTATGCAGCCTAGTGACTTAAAAGAAAAAAACTGAAGCTGGGAAATTTCAAATAGATACCAATAAATTTTATTCTTTGACCTACTTGGTAATATGGACTTCTGCATAAAATCACAACAAAGAGAACGGCCATTTTCCATTTTGCTGTTAGGGCAGAAGGAAGTACTTTGTTTTTCCTTTCCTCCATGCCCAAACGCTCTAAATCTTGTCCATGCACGTTGGTTTTGAAGGTGGGACCAAGGTGCTCTGGAAGGTGCAATCCTATATCTTACATAAGAAAAAGATCTGTGCTAAATTTTAAAACTGGGTTGTCTTTCATAAAAAGAAAAATACTACCACCAACAGCAACAAAAAAAACAGTAGAACAGAACTCAAGAGCTTATATTTCTCTTCTCCTAAAGTTAACAGTATTTTTAGCCAACCTGGTATTTTTCGATTCTGTCCCTTGGGGACTACTGAAATAACCATTTCTCCAGATCTCCAAGCATTAAGTGCCACGACTGGTGGGAATTAGTGACCTCCATTTCAGAGCACAAGGAGCACAGAGATGTTTGCTACTTGGTTACCTGATCGATCTAGACACTGCTATTTGTGGCCTGCTGCTACCAAAGAGAGCAGCTGCTGTTTTCTCGCCTCTACATATTTACAGGGGCTGTTCCAACTCTGCCTGCTGCCCGGCACCCCCACTACGTGCTGGGGAGCGCAGAGGAACATATGCGGCACCGCTGGATTTGCGGTTCATTATCCGCCTATCCTCAGGCTGGGAGCTTCAAGAAGAGCAGGCGTTGCAACACACTGACTGGGAAGCGGCAGCTCATCACCGTAACTAGTTTCAAAGTAAATGGAGAGGCAGAAACAATTCATTTTTGTTTCTAATTGAGGTCAGATTTCTTGCTGCTATCAAATTCAAGTCAGCAACCCACTTTTAATATTAATCAAGCCCGCAGCCTTTCACAGGTAAATAAAATCCAGTTCGCAGAAAATCTTGCTCTTTACACTAAAATCAAATTTAAAAAGTCCTTCATTATCAATTGTTTATGGATGAATAAAAAACACATCTCTGAGATTTACTGTTCAAACACTTGCACATATTAGTTAACGCTTTCCAGCACTCATAAGACACCTGTAATTGCTAAGCATCATTAGTTCAAACAAAAGGAGATTTTACTGACTTCCTAGCACTGACACTGCAACCTCGCCCTGGGGATGGGCCGGGCGCTTGGCTGTGTTGGACCGCGGACACGGCCTGTCCCCGCGAGCGCCACGCGGCGCCCTGCCCGCTGCCATGCGCTCTGCTCAGCGGCACACACCTCAAGGCTGCCGTTCCAGCCGCTGCTCAAGCGCCCAGCACAGGTTTGCCCGGGGGGAAGCAGCAGCCTGCGCAGCGGCGCGGTCTCGCCCATGGTTTCTCACCACGGCTTCTGGAGGCTTCTCCGGCCAGGTCCCAAAGGGCCCCTGGGCATCAGCTCGCCCCGGGTGAAAGGGGCCGGAGCCTCTCCCTGCCGCCTGCTCTGAGGCTCTGCCCAGGCACTAGTGGCCAGCTCAGCACCACCACAAACACCTCCCCTTGCAGGGCCACTCCTGGGGCTGCTCTAACAGGTCTCACAATCCTAGACTCAGCCGGATGAACCTCCGCGTCAGGATCCCACATCACAACTGTGGAGCAGGGAATCCAGCAGGAATCAAAATTCCTCCAAGCAGAACATTTCCAATAGAGCGAAGAAAACGCAATAAGCAAAAAGTAAGGGTTGCCTTCGAGGTGAAACCCACAAGGAGGTTTGAAAGTGTTTCTAATTCCCCGGAGGCTTTCTGTGACAGCCCCAGGGGCCCAGGCAGCCTCTGGAGAGCGGGAGATGGGCAGATCCCGCTGCTTGCGCCTGCGCTTCTGAAGGACAGCAAATCTACAAACGAAAAACCCTTCCACAAAAGCTCAAATTAAGAACAAAAAGAGAGAAGAAGGTGCTTGGGAATGTAGAATTGTATAAGAAATACACAAAGAACTCAAGTTACTTCTGTACATCCTTTTTCTTCAAAGACTGCTTCTGTTACAAAGATGAGTAACAATTTTTAAATAGTTCCTTCCTTACAAAAGGCGAGCCTTGTTACAACCATTTTCCTTTTTAAAGGTTTTGCTTGTATCCTCAGGCTTGAGAAACATTTACAAGTCATTTCCACTCTTTTTTGTTTGTTTGTTTGTTTTTAGCAGCAAGGAAAAAATGCAAAAAGAATAAAAGGGGAAAAGTAGAAAGGATCAAAACAAAATTTTGATAATAGAAAATATAATTGACATTTTTAAATACCAAACCTTTTTTATAAAGAATTACTACAGCCTTTTTTTTTTTTTTTTTTTTTTTTTTTTTTGGCTTCAAATAAATGCAGTAATATTTTGATCTTTGATGCCCTGCCAGTTCCAATACCAGAGCTGGGGATCAAACAGAAGCTGCACACAGGAGCTTCACAGCAAACAAGAGGTGATACTTCCTTGCACAACATCCCTTTCAACTGCAGAACTCAACATGACACTAAATTCAACGTCACTATTTCGGAGCCAAATTCCCTGAGCCACAAATCGGTACAGGCTGGCAGCATATAGCAGAGATACATAAACTATATTCTTGTACTGTTTGTTCTTGTCTTCTTGGTCGCTGCTACTGACCACTGCTGGAGGCACAATACTGCACTAACACACTCCTTGGTCTGCATTACTACAATTACTTTTAAGTTCTTATGTAATTTATAGTAGATAAATACAGGCAATGTATAAAGGCTTTGTAATCAAGGATAAAAGCATTCTTGCTTACTGCACTGGGAGCACTGACATGGAATAAAATAAAAGGCATAAAGATTTTTAAAATGTATTGTGCTAGCAAAAGTTGAAGTCTTAAAATGGTCCTTTTTTTGACATAGCAAACACTGCTTTAGCCTCCTATTCAAATTTCTTAAGTGAACCTGTAGCATTAAATGTTAAGTTATAAGCACATTCCTAAACAGATTTCTTTTAACTACTCAAGTCATTAATTTGCAATTTTAAGACCACAGGGATAGGAAAAATATTTGTGCTGTTACAATAGCATTCAGTAATAGCCAACTAATAGGACTCCACCTAATCTCAATGCTTAATACTGAGCATGCATAATACATAGATATCATACAGGGCCTGACAAACAAAATAGCCCATGAAGCAGTAAAAGCAATTGGATAGAGGTTTTTTAAAAATAAAAAAATAAAATTATTTTTATGGTATCTTTCCATCACCTAAAGTGAACTAAATACTTAGGCAACCTTACATAAGGCATTTTAACTGTGAGTCATCCATAAAGTGTGCTCCTGCATACTAAATAAGCTGAAAACAGTTGGTACTTCATGCCGAATGACACCTCTGTTTTGCTTAAATCTTCGGATTTCATCTTCATGTGGTATTTCTGCTCATTTTAGAAATGCTGCACATTGCAGGTTGCATATCTATACTTCTGTTTGCCTTTTTTATTCAACAGTCCAGTTCTGCATTCAAAGTTGAGGTGAATCAGAAAAATCTAGAGAAAATCCCAGGCCTTATTCTCACTGAGAACTAAACACTACGTAAAATAACCCCTTTTACCTCTACCAATGCATCTGTGTACCAGCTTAACAAGGAAAAGAGAGAAGATATAAATGTAAAAGCATTCTTTCACTCTACTGAGACACTATTTGAAGATCTTGATCTATGTGAAGCCTACCGAAATAAATAATTTTCCACTTCTTTTGCAAAGCATGGAAAAAGTCAAAAATTCTTCTCTTACTCAAGTTTCCAAATACAAATTCAGTGATTTACCAAAAAAACACTCTAAGGTCTTATTAATTCACTGTCCTTTTGTAATTTTCCACCATTAAAAAAAAAAAAAAAAATTGTGGAATTGCCCCAGAATACATAGATTCTGGGAATGAATTACCACCACTAACACTGCATCCAAGATCTCCTACAACAGTGATAATACATTAAATAGAAAGTCAGGAACCCAATAGCTAAATACGATAAATGAGGGGTTATTTTTATAGAGAAAAATCAAGAGATTTAGTTATGCTGTCACTAAATGCTCTTCATTTCCATTGCATACCTCTTTAGGACTGAAGTTTGACCACGCCTCATCAAAGCCATGCACTTCCCCTGCTTAGAGAGATGTATCGTCTACTTACAGAAAACAACCTCAAAGAAAAAAACATTTAAACCAGCCTATCTTTCAGCACAAATGAAAAGCTCACTGCTGACCACTTTTAATAGCAGGGTATATGCAACACAGTGACTAACACAATAAAAATCAATGGGTATCACAAAATATGAAACCAAACATATTTTATAGGTACCTAAGGAAAATGACTTTAAAAAAATTACCTCAAGAGTCAACTTGGATCAACTTAGAAATATGCTTGGAGAAATCTTATGTTAGTCAATCCTAACTCCAAAGTCTTTTTAGGCCTTCCACAAATCCAAAATTAGGTCAACCAATGCTTCCCTAATGGCAGAGAATGCATACTGTTTATCCTTCTTCTAATTGACATTTGAGAACTCTTTGCAATTTAAACAAATAATGCATGATATGTGCATCTACAAAGATAATATAGCCACCAAAGTTCCCTCACAGTCCATTGCTGGAGCAGACTTGCTGTTCATCCATTAACACTTGGAACTTGGGACAATCAGTTGCGGTTTCCACTCACCTTTAACTATTTCTGTTATCTCATGTATTTCATGTATTATAGGATGTGAGCATGCATAAACCCCTGCACCACTCAACAAATGAACACTCAGTGCTACCATGTTCCATAGATACATGATTTATAGCTATATTATTTGACTATATTTTCTCAATAATCCCCCCACAATTTCTCAGTAATTCCCTTTTCCTCCTCTACTCCCTTCTCAGAAACAACTTCTTCCCAGGTGAAGTTGTTTTGTTTTATTCTGATATGCCATAAACACAAGACCATAACATATACTATGTACATTAATTTATTACATCTACCAACCAGGAAGCATCTCAAATCAACGAGGCATCCACTATTTAAAGCTTCAAATTCAAAAACTGCCGTTGCAGTTTGTTTTCGCATATTTCTACAGACACTTTTTCAGATATTTCTGGTAAAGCCCACCCTATGAGCTGCAAGCACAGTCACCTTTTTTTGTCCATTCTTCTGTCCTTTAGCCCTTGAATCTGCACCCTCACTTGCAGCCTCCTCCAGCATCACATCCAGATTACATCGTCTCATCTTCTGTGGTAACACCAGCCTAGAGAAGTCCCTAATGCATTCCAGGTGTCCTCTCTGTTGCTGCGAACATTGCTTGGTTTCCTTGCATCTCCTGTCAGTGTTCCTGCCTCTTGCCTATTTAGACTCTCTGCTCTTCCAGGCAGCAAGCGGTGACTCACGGCACGCGGGGCCAGCAGCGCAGGGGGCCCTCGCCTCCGCCGAGCCCTCTGGGCACCGCGCAGCACAAGCAATCAATGGAAATAATAATTAGTTGTGTCCCTGGCTTCCTATTGCACCCAGCAGCTGCAATCTTTGCTCCAGCAACCGAGTGCACATTGAAACTCCCCATGTCCTGTCTCACTAACAACTCTGCCTATCCTTCCCCTCTTCTTAGTCCAGGAACACCTTACCCAGGTCTTCAAGGAACACACAAATATTGGTTTGCTTTCTTCGAAGTCTATCGCAAAACTCAGTTACTTCAGGTATTCTTTCAGGGAGCAAGTAGTAAACACAGTAAATATGTTTCAGAATTGAAATGCGTGTTATGTGGAAAGCTACATTTTCTCTATGCATATAATGATTTAACTTTTATCAAACTAAAGGGTAACAAGAGGCCCCTACATGGGGCAGATCCTTCAGCTGAATTTGGGAGCTCTGACACAGTTTTTGATTATTTCAGTAGATTCCTATATGTTAGTATCCTACCACAGAGCCTTGAAACAACCTTAAATTATTAATACAAGAAAATACAGGAGAAGATGCCCATGTTCATACAGACACACACAGACACATACACACACTCCTCACCGAAAGAGAGCCAGAGCTCCCGGGGCAAGGTTTGTGTTTTCTACCAGCATAGTCATCAACCGCTTTTTTGCATTGGTCACTTAAATACAGCAGCACCTATTGCTGGAAGGAAAACACAAACCTCTCCCGTGTAAACACCCCGAACTTCTTAAAGCTCCTTTATGGATACACCTTCCTCAAAGGTCACTCAAAAGTGAACAAGTCACAGGCACCTTGCGCCATTTTAAGTGACTGCAGATAGTACACTTTGACCAAAACTAAGAAAAAAATGGATTAAACTCTAGGCAGACTAAGAGCGTAGACTCTTATCTACACTAGCACAGCACTTCTTTACCACTTGCTTGCTGCCACCCAGACAGCTCCAAATATTAAACATTTTTAAACTGCTGAAGCAATTGCATTGTACTGAGTATGAGATAGAAAGACATAAATGTTCTACACAGATAGCTGAAACAAATATTTCATGTATATCTCTCCCTAAAACTTAACGTCTTCATCTTCTGATCATAGATGGAAATCTGGGTATGCACACCCAGAGAATCAAGATACAGGGACGAGGGTCAATCAAAAGCTGAACCAACAGGAAGCCCTTTCCAAGAGACCACAAGGACTATACCTCAAAGATCCCAAATTTGTTGAGCAACAAGTAGACTTCATCCCTGTGCACCTCATGCACCACCTACCTTTACTATTGCTCTGTAGCTATAAAGGACAGCACTTAATTTTTTGTAGTTATCTAGACTCAAAAGTCTATTTGCAAGCCCTCATATTAGATTTTCTACTCTCTACTCTCAAGGAAAACCTAAACCACTTTCCACCAACATTTCTAATGAGCCCTACAAATATCCACACAAAATCTCTTATTGTGTGCTTGGTTTCTTTGCTTTGTTTCGTTTTTTTTAAACTATGGGATGGATCCTATTGATATCTCTGCTGGTTTAGAAAGAGAATCAGATATCAGAATATTTGTTGTTAAAATATATGTGTGTGTGTGTGTGTGTGTATATATATATACACATATATATACATACATACATACACACACACACACACACACACACACACACCATTCTCTATTCAAGTGGAATAGGAACAGTCGTTACTCATGACATTTCTCATGATTTACAATTCTCTGCCAGGAAAAAAAAAAAAAAAAAAATGGTCTTGATCTTGCAAGTCTCAAGACTATAAAAATGCATGATTCATCTCCTCTGAATAGTCTTGTTGCCAACAACAAAATCATGCCAGCCAAGCTGTGCAGCCAATGCCCTGAAATACAGCAGAATCTCTAACGCCCTAAGTCTCAAGTCTCAAACTTGTTAGTTTAATAGTTCCCTTAAGTAACTTAACTACTCTGACATGCAGTTTATATATATATAAATACAGTGATTCAGCTATATATAAATCTTTCCTATAATATATTATAATCCTTTTCTTATAGAAGTCTTCATTTTAGAACAGCGCTGGATAGGATGGTTCCACTCTGCAAGGTGTGCTATAGATTCACACGTGCCATGTTGACTGCTCAAGACTACTCACACCAGAGTCAGCTCATGAACACCATATCAGGATTATAAAACAGTTACAATTATTACAATTATGCTTACATCTGACACATCTGTGCTCCTAAACGTGACTAAATATCAAAGATAACGATGGGATTTGTGCACCTTTCAGCTACAAAGGTTCACTCTTTACAATTATTGCCTTGCAGAATTAGATTGGTAACAGTGCACTAATTGTTTTTATTCTGTCGGCCCCCCCACCTGCTAAACACTGTCTGAACACATAGTATGCAAAAATACAATCCATAGAACAAACTACTTTGAATGTAAAACTAAGATAAACAGCTTAAACTATACAATAATCTGTAAATGGGTTATTAAAAGAATACATTTTAAATAACAGAAGTTGCACAGTCAAAACACAATGAATACTACTTTGCTGCCTGACCAAATTCCTTACTTGAATTCTCTTATACATCCAATGAAAGAGGAAAACCCTCAGGTACCAAGCAGCATGAACTCAAAATCCTCTGATACCGCCATGGCAAACATTTCACATATCCAGCTGAACCATCCCGAAAATTGGTGAGGACGAGAGAAGACTGCCTCCCATATACCCAAGAGCTAGCTGGGGGTAATCAAGTACAATCCAGCATTTTCTTGCTGCAGAGGAATTAGAAGGCAGACATTAGAGGCCAGTGAGGACTGAATTACTTCTGTAAACTTTGTGACAAAGTTGGGCTGACTGCCTGAGATCTCTGCTTCCTATCTTGACATTTGATGAGAGTGACAGAGTGACTTCTGCAATATGCTTTCCCTTATCTCATAAGGTGTAGAATGAAGAGGCATTTTGTTCTATCTTCCAGATCAGAAATAACCAAGTCCACCCAAATTCTATTCTTTTCTCTGACTCGAATATTGATACGGCTTTCAAAAGCATGACATGTCTTAGAAAATATATACATTTATGGTTTTATCATATTGTAATTCCTTTCTAAGGATGAAAATTAGAGAAGAGATGTTGGGGTTTTCAGTTGCTTTTTTACCTTGAAAGAAACTGAACAAAATATCACAGGACAAAGAAAAGACTCTCCTACCATTTGCCTGAAAACCAAAGAGTAACTGAAAGAATAGAATGCAAAGAGAAGCAATCACAAAAAATCTAAGATGACAGAAAGCACCGATCAATACATAAAAGTAATTTCCATCTCCTATATAATAAAATACACAGGTAAAACTTTTCAAAATATTTTTTTCCCCACAGACAAAGAAATAAGCATGATAAAGTGATAAACCATTCCAATTTTTTATCATAAAACTGCAATGACTTTAAGATTATTACAATAGAGTGAGGTCTTTATATACTTCTTCATACAAAAATGCAGTCTTGCATGGTAGATAAGATCCTAATCCAAACTAAGAACTACATTAACCTTGACTTAAGCAGGAGTTAGACCAAGAGAACAAAACAGTACGTAATAACAGATCAGTTTCTGAAAAGGGGGACAAAAAATTGGATAACTGTATATAAAAACTCCTCTATTTTTCCTCAGCATTACTGTCTTCCTCAAGATGAAGGACTAGTATTTAGGACACATTTCTACAGCTCCTCAAAGAAAATGAGATGCATTTCTGAAGGAATTTAAAGATTGAAACTGCATTCAAATTCAGATACAGGTTAATTTAGGCAGTAAATCCACACACAAATTCATACCCTGGTATCAAGAACAAACATGAAAAACGAATAAGAAAGAAATCAGAACGATAAAAGCAAGTAATAACGTACCTTCCCTTGAGTATTGATATTGGTGATTTTCTTACTCAGATCCAAATTATTTTCAGTGCTTAAGATGAAGTAGTAAGCGGCACACAGTATTTTCAGCAAATACAATCATGAAAACATGACATCTATATCATCTGAAATAATGAACCACAATTAGGCAACACCTGGGTAATGCTCAAGAGGAAAGCAATGACTATATAATACACCAGGTGCAAATGTGTTGTGCAAGTTTGGTTCCACATATGGGATATTCAATAAATATGAAGGGACATTTTAGCAGGAAATAAGCTGGAAAAGGACCTTTATCAGGCACTGCCATTCCAAAGACCTGTAACAACAACAGGTTGAAGACATTTCCATTAGAGACGGTCACAGTTTCACTGTAAGCCAGGAGTAAAAGTGCTAGACTAAGCAGAGTGGAAAAAAAATGAAAGTAGAAGGTAAAGGCTTAAATATTCCTATGTCTGCACATTTTTTCAATCATGTGTTTTGCTACATTCTAAGTAAGGTGTAAATAATGCTGCTAAACTCAAAAAAAAAAAAAAATCTATTTTACAGTTAAGCTGAAAGTGTGCATAAGTTTCACTATTTCACTATAATAGTTAACATCTGAGTCTGAAACAGCAACTCTACACAGTGAGAATTCAGTTCCACCAAGTACTGATACCCCTAAACTTAAATTGGATGTTATTAGACTTGGAGATTCTGTGGAGGCAAGGAGAGCCTAGGATCTTTCAGGACTTATCTATGACAAGTTACTGTTTCTGACCTTGAAATGTGATGGAAACTTTCCCCCATAACTAAACAAAAGTGACTATTTACCCAGAAATATGGCCTTCAAGATAACACCAGTGCCCAGCCTTTCAATACAGATGCAAAGATTTGAGGCAAAAAGATTTTTTCTCCCAAAAAAAGAAAAGATAGAAATAAAGATACCACACTAGAAAAGCAAGAGAAATAGAATAGAAAAAAAAAAAGTGTTTTCCAAGTATCAAGAAACTGAAAGGCAGTACTCCCCCTTAAAACAGTACAGCATGCATAATTTCCATAGCATGCATTGCACTTCCAAATTAGCACTATGGAGTACACATGACATAAATAGCTGGACACAATAACAGCACACTTAAAAATGCTACTCCGCAAGAACAGCATTTAGCTTCCAAACAAAGACTTCAAGGAGCTTAGCACAATAACATAACTCTAGTTTTTTTCTCAGAAAAGAGAAAGCTGTGACAGATGATTCTGTGTTAAAGTGGACAACACTGTATGCCTGCGCAGCAGCACTGCAACAGCCTGCCCATCATTAGATATAAACATTTTTGCTTAGCAACATGCTAAGCGTTTTTACACCAGTGGTGCAAAGCCAGGGCACACACTTCTGGTGCTTGACGTAAATATTAATTGTACTTAAAATAGCAGGCAAAGAGCACAGAAAAGCATATGCATTCTATACATTGAGACCATTATGTAGAACAGTACACAAAGCTATTAGTGTGTGATTCAGCACTGGTTAAAGTCAGGAGGGAGTTCCACATTAACTCCAGGGAGAACAGAACTAGATTTTTTGAAATATGGTCCTTCTTGATGATATTAACCCACAGACATGAACTGCTGTGCATAATGATCAAGCCACAAATGACCTTTACACTCCTCTTTCAAAAGATCAACTTAGATATTTAAGAAAACATTGCCTATTTTAAATAACGTGCAGTCACCAGGAAGCAAACCAGTTAATAAAATCTTTAACGGATGTAGAGCAGATGATTCTGCTAGATATTAAACTAAAATCAATTAATTTATATTCAGATTGCAGTAGCATTTAAGCAGTAGGTCAGAGAGCCAGGTTTTTACGTGAAGCAGCTTTTGTAATACAATATTTGTTTTCAGGCTTATAGCCAAGTTATATTTGCACCATAAGTATTTTCCCCTAGCCTTTTGCTAATGAAATAGCCCTTAACAGCACGTTACAGCAACCTGTCTGTTCTATGCGTTTACCTTATTTAAACTATTTTGTTCTGTAGGCAGGCAAAATGAGATCCAGCTAAGGAGTAAGGAGCATAATCCTTCAGCTGATTACTGTATTTAAAGGTATATAATGCTGCTACAAATCAGTTTTAAGCTCAGAACTCTTAATTTCTCTGTCCCTCCCAAAAACAAAAATAGACCACTAGGGCACAATTGCTAACAGCAAACAGTAACATTTGAATAAGAACTTACTGCAACAGAGTGTGGTTCCCAGGCTCTAGATGTGGTCCCAATAGTCAAACTGTAATTCTGCAGCAGACATAAATCACCATAAAAAAAACTCCCTCCTTAATAGGAAATCACAGGCACATAAAAAAATATATGTAATTTTGTAATGTGCAAAACCTTCCCCATTTACTACCCAATTAACTCGTTCCTTCATTGAATGCTTGTTTTGATCCATATTAATTAATCAAAAATCAGTGAATCAAAAAGTGAAGCAAGACCTTCCTATGTAAAAAGAAACGTGAATATCATGCATAGAAACAAATCTGCCCCATTGAGGTCTGAAGGTCTCACACAATTTATTAATTGGATTACTTTTCAGGATAAGAGGTTTAGGAAAAGTGATACAGCCTCTCTCACCTAAAGATTTTCCCTGAGCCAGCAAAGCTCATCTCTGTGCAGAAGGTTGGACCCCTAACTCCTACAGGATTCCTAAGCCGAGGAACAGGACTTTTGCAGTCCTTTCACCAAACCAGTCCCCAGAACAGATTGCTTGCAAGAGGAATAATATTGCCCCAGATGCTCTCTTAGCTCTGCAGCTGTCCAGTGAGGGCAGAATGGCAAAGAAGATAAAACAGGGAATGCCCGATTTGGCCCCACTAGCAACCCTGGGAAATATGCAATAAGAAACCCTGGGACTTGAGCTGCGTTTGCAATAGATCCCCAAATTATAAGCTAGAGATCAACTAAAACCTAGAAAGAATTATATATATATTGCACATATATATATATATACACACACACACACACACTTGTGTTATAATCTGAATAATCCAGAAAGCAATGCCTATAACACTCTCCATAAAATACGTCATCATCTAAAAATCAATATACCATCTAAAGGGTTTCAGTAGACTAAAACAGATGTGAGAGGATTGACTTGACCATTCAGAAACAGTCCCAAGTCAGCAGAAATTTAAATTCCAGCATCCTCAGCCAGCTATAGTCAATGAGGAGATATACCCATTTCTGCTTTTAAAAATGCAATTGTATAATATTTATGGAATTAGGCAGCAAGATTTTCCATACAAAAAGATACCTCTCCTCAGCAGAAGGACAGGAAAAACTAACTTTCACAACGTAATTCCTCATTTTTTCTCCTCCTACTCCATTGGGAGGCAGGGAGAGCCTTTGTCTTACCTTTGTCTATTTCAGAGAAAAGCCTGGCAACAGGCTGTATGCATAAAGAGGGTAGCAAAAAATCACCAATGAGATTTGACATCCCTGCCTCCCTCATTCTGCTCAGCAGAAAGTTCATCTTTTGGGATCCCTCCTCTCAGTGAGGGCAGGGGACAGGTGTTTAAAGGGAAGGGAGCCGGAGGGGGAGAGCATGCAGACTGGTCACAGGCCAGTGCAGGCGACACAGAGATTGCTGAAGTTCTCCTCACAAACTCCCTCTTGCCTCACAAACCTGATCTATGGCTAATAGACTTGCCTTGTTCCGGGAGGGACAGAGAAAAAAAAAGAAAAAAAAAAAATTATCCTTAGCCTTTGTCTGAACAGGAGAACAGGAGGAAAAAAATCCAAGCATAAGAGCTCCTCTCTGTAGGATACCTTTCTACCAGCTTCAGTTAAGCTTTAATCAGAGACATTACACCACAGGTAACATTTTGAAACAATCCAAAATACAACAGCACTTCTTCCATAGTTTTTTCCAGAAACCATCTCATATTAAAAGAAAATTTACAGGCTCTTTCTACAAGAGCCCTGCTCAGGTCAATACTGAGCATCAGTTCTTCACTGACTACTACTTTTGCAATGTTTTCCTTTTGTTTTCTTTAAGATTACGTCACCAAATTATCAGTAGCAAAAGTAGCAGCTTCTAAAATGCATGGTATTCATTGTGTCGCAAATATTAAAAGAGATCAGAGAGTCAATGAGGGCTGATATACCTGGCCAAGCAGTCAGATTATCATTTCAACTTGTGAATCGCTGTTTTTATGAAGCGCACCAGGCAGAAATCCAGCCAATGATGATAGGACTCCTATGGCATTTGGGAAGATTTCTCATGTCTACTGAGGTCAGGAACGGGTGGGAATGCAGGGGAGAAGACGACGAATACGTCTTCTGAAAGACTATAAATCCATCTCTTTAACAACGAAGTGCTATCATATTACCTGGGACAGCAACACAAAACTGTTCTCTATCTTCATTTCATTCTTACTGCACATCTCCCTGCATCATATATTGCAAATTGCATTATCCAGCTGCTGCCTGGAAAAAAAGGGTGCTCCACCTCCCTGATGTTCCCTACAAGGCTGAGTAAACTCAGCTCTGCGCATTAACATTATGAATGCAATAAGCATAATCAAGAGCGATGAAGGCACAGGTTATGTTTATTTTCAGTGTGCCCCCTCAATGTTAGAACGACGTCCCATTCCCAAGACTGCTGTGGGGTGAAAGGACCCTTAGGCCACACGTAGGTGGCAACTATCACCATCACAACCATATTCTTTACCAAGGACTGCCTTTGGATCAGTGCGGTGTGCCCATGTGAAGAGTTTTAATCACGCAGCTTGTGCTCTCCTAGTGCCACTGAAATGGCTCCAGTTTGCAAATAAACAATGAACACACTAAGAATTCTATTCATGATTTCCAACTGTTCATCAGCATTGCTACATCCCTGACATGCAAAGAGTAAATTAATCCATCCATCTAGCATTTTACTAAGTCTTAACTAGGTATATTCAACCACCTCGTCTTAATCTGAACATCCTTAAATTCCTTCCATTCCTGCACCTCAAACTTTATTTAAGCATTTGTGTCTAGCCATCATAGAGATGTTCATATATCAAGGAAAAAATGCCTGATATATACATCTAAGGAAGTTTTTTTTCCCCTCTTTCTCCTCGTTACTTTTATGAACCAAAAGCAGGCATCCCACACAAAGCTCAGGCACTTTTTTCTCTCTAGATTTGCATTGTTTGGAATGAAGCAATATAGCTACATGAGACAGCCATTTCTGGCTTGATTCCACTAATACAACTTCATTTTCTGGCAGTCCCTGGGAAAATGCTTAGAGAGCCAATGCAAATTTTGTGTTGCTTCCTTCCACCATCCTTTGGAAGCAGGATTTAAGCCAGGACACCCTCCAAATTCAGCTTGCTTGGCTTTCACAGAGGGATTCCAGAGAAGTTTCCACAGAGGTGCAGACACATGATGCACTGGTGCTCCACACTTTGCTCCTTAACTAGCCCACTAGCTAATATCCATTGGATTTTATTTCCTTGATCAAGCTAAAGAGCAGGATAACCTTATAAGAGGAAGTATGTCCTTATACTGCAAAAATTATTCTGAAGTCTTCTGGGAAGCTGGATCTCATCAAAAAGAAGTGACCTTGTTATTTCTTTTCTGCATTCTGAATATGAAAAAAAAAAAAAAAAAAAAAAAAAAAAAAAAAAAAAAGGGGCCTGTCCTGCAATAAAATATACTTCATGCTAAAATGTTACAAATACAGGCATCTTGCAGAACAGTATTCTGTCAGCTTTGGACAAAATCTAACTAGGGGGTGTATTATATTACTATGTAACCTATTATATTTCCAATTTTCTTCAAACACTTGATAATTTTAAGGAAGTTGTTCCTGACTATGATAAACACAAATTTATGCTTCAAAACTGAAAGATTGTATCTATCTTTTCTTCAAAAATAATTATATTTTAGCTGCTACTATGAGGTTTTTATAAACACACTATTATCTCTGTAAAACTGACCATTATAACATTAATTTAAACAAAAATTACGACTGCCAAAATAGGTTAATGCGGTTCCTTTTACAATACCTTCCTTATCCTTCATACTTCTCATTGCCAGTTTAGCTTCCGGACAGTGGACACCTACATCAGGCCTTCTCTCCTGTGCTGAGAGGCACCAGGCAGCCTCCTCACGGGGTGCTCCACACGGAGCACACCGGAGACAGCCTCACCAGATGGGCCCAAGCGCCGCATACACGTGAAACACAGCACAGGCCTTGGGATAACAATGGGACGGAGGCGGGAGGCACAGAATTGCACAGGGCCATTCTTGCTTCAGTATGGGAAGGGTTTCCAGCCTATGAAGTGTGTCAATAATGAAGGTTATCTGTTCTCCCTTCTGTGTGACCACAGTTAAGATCTAAAGTTGGCATCCTCAGCCTATTTGAAGGATTGAGTAACAGGCTTCCCCATCTGGAGCCCCCATCAAAAGGAAATAAATTACTTTTAAATTTTATAACATTATTTGCAATACATGATATGAAGTCTATTAAAGATTTTTTTGTTTGTTTATCTTAATAAGAAAAGGCACTGAAAAGATAACTTGGCCTAAAAGTCCTTGCTTTTCTATTCTACTAGGGTTTGTTTCAATTGTTTATTTGTCCTTCAAGAATGAGCTTTGCTCTGAATTCCACACCTCTCAAATCCTCTTCTACTTAGGAAAAAATGTTAATACCACATTAAGGATTGGCATTATGAATACAAGTACCTACACAACAAAGGAAGAGTTAGACCAAATGAACTATGTCTCTTTGTAAGAAAAGTGGATGAAATTGGACAAAATATTTATTTAATGTTAGGATTTTTTTCTTATTAGAAAGCAAAGCTATATACCTGCAGTCAGCAGAAGGTTCCCGATGATGATGGGTAAAAGAGGAAGCCTCTCACTGCTTCAAAATGCAAGGACAAAACTGCTGTAATGCCGCTTGCACGTTAGCACCAGCACAAGGACAGCCATCTCCACAAACTCACACAGCTAAATTTCCCAAACTGCTGTACTGAGAGATGCATCAGATAAGCAACAAAAAAAAAAAAAAAAAAAAAAAAAAAGAAGTATCTTAACAGTGTCATAGCTGGGAGTGATTATACCAAAGTTGAATATTTTCATAGATTTTTTTTTTTTGAAGTATGAATGAAACCCTAATTGCACAGAAATCAACAGCAACTCGGCCTTCACAGGGATCGCAGCCTCACCCTTGAGCTACAGGGAAGAACTTCATTAACTCATGACAGCTACAAGACCC
Organism: Nothocercus julius; assembly: GCA_013398735.1. Lineage (NCBI taxonomy): Eukaryota > Metazoa > Chordata > Aves > Tinamiformes > Tinamidae > Nothocercus > Nothocercus julius. Next base: position 1,640,636 of record VZSV01000037.1, read on the forward strand.
ATTACAAATTGATCTAAGCAAACAAAGATTTTTAATGAGTGATACTATAAAATATACTCTGTTCATTTGACTGATATATTTTAGTTATTCTTAACAACACACAGAAGTAAATATGTAGCACATTTATGACAATTAAGCTGAGCTTCATACCATTAGATGCTTTATAACGTTTGCAAGTAATTATTTGCTAGCAAAGAGATACTATTCATTTTGTGTGCAAATTAAGAAAAAAAGATTAAAATGGGAACATGCAAAGTAGCGGGCTGACTTCCTTCATCAACCAAAAGTCTAATTGCAAGAGCCACACTAAGAGAAATTTCAACTTCTTTCATCCCTCGTATGTTGGTTTTAGAGTTCAGCAAAGGCCATTTACCGTGTCATGTATATCACGCGAGAAAGAGCGGTGCACCTTCCTGAATCACCATCTCCTCAGGCATCTTCCAAACAGCTCTCCAGGAAGAAAACCACCTTTAAAGCTTGTTACAATGTAGCGTTCAAATAAGAAAGTCAAAGGCAGCTGTAAGTCCTGAACCTGCGTTACATCTTCATCCAAAAACTCACCAGTTTTCATACTGGGATTCCGTCTAACCAGTCCCACAGCTTGAACTTCTGCAATCAATAGTCCCCAGGCCTTGCTGACGTTAAGGAGCACCATACATTAAAACATATTTGGACACTGAAAAGAAGTGTCACCTGAAAGGGTTTATGCCGCAGAACATCTGCCAACTCATTCAAAGAACAAGAAAAACTTCCCAGGTGGACTATGCTGTTTCAGAGCTTCCTTAACCTTCACCTGACATGTATGATACAGTCTCCAGATACTGAACACCAGACAAGACAGTATACAAACATGACAACTGATTTTATCCAGTAAGATCATCCTAATGGTGGCATAAAGTGCTTGTCAAATATTTTTTGAAACAAAAAATTTATATACAAAATGTTTGCACATAATTCCCAAATTAATTAAAAAAAAAAAAAAGTAAAAAATAAAGGGGGAGACAAAATGTCCTAGCTAAAATCAGTTTGCTACAAACAGTCTGCCCATTCCAAAACAGAATGTGGGAGCATTTTCAGTGTCCGTACTGCAGTGCAGAGCCTTAGAAAGGGAGGTACAAACCTGCAATCTCAGCCATGCCATACCTCATACGAGCTGCTAAACAGCAGTTTCCCGTGCCAGTCCCTGGTGAGCCTCCAGAAACTGCATAGTGACAGTGGCAAGAAATACTTTTTAAAATAAACAGAGTCTGGCCAAAGTGTTTTCTGGTGTTCTCTCCTTTCAAAATTGCTCCTAATATCCAAGGCTGCTTTTGAGCATTATCCTCAATGAACATTAGCAGCTGTGTTTGATGATTGCAGCTACATAACATACTATGATAAACCAGTTTAAAACATTCAGTGTATAAAAAACACTACAGAAAAAGAATTTCTATTCCATTTAACTGAGATACACATAGAAACATTCACTTTATGTTTAGCTGCTTAGTATTTGGAACAACTAACACGATCTTCAGACTGTGTTTGTCCTGGTTCCTTACTCGTCTGTAGTCCCATAGACATGACACAATCATTCAGGATCACACCTGAGCACATGGTTTTAATCAGATATAAAGTAACATTCATTGTTTAAATGGGATCTCAACGAGGGCTATCTGGGACAGAAGAGAAATGAATGTGGAATCACAGAGTTCTTGTCCTTCAAACAGGACCATATCACGCTCTTCATTTCGAAGAAAACAAGAGAACTGAATGCAGAGAATTCATTAAGTTTCAGCAATGAGTTAAGAAAATCCCTTGCCCATCAAATGTGAATCCTAAATAGTGTTCAATTTCAGTCAGAAATCCTTTTCTAGCATTGGAAAGGACCCTTATACTTTTCTCCAAAAGACACACTCAAAGAATTATAAACCTGCGTAGAAAATAAGGCAGCACAGAATACGTTCCTGCAAGCAGAAGATCCTGCTTTACAGCAAATTACTAATTAAATAAATGAAAAAGAAAAAAAAAAAAAAAGCATTATCAGAGAGCATACAGTAGAAATTTCCCGTGCAACATGCTCTAGGAGACCCTGCTTGTGCAGGGGGGCTGGCCTTGATCTCCAGAGGTCCCTGCCAACCTCAACCATATCAGCATGCCAGTCATGAAAAAAAGAGGTGGAGAGGGAGGTGGACCTGGGAAAGTCTGCTGCTCAGGCTGACTGTGCCTTCGATTTCTCACGGGCGCACCAGCATCACCACCTCAAAGACCGGCAAGAAACGCCCTGGTTGGGTTAGCTCCCCTTCAGTGGGTCTTGGCGGTGTGTCCTACCACAAACACAAAGAGCACATCTGCCTCTAGGTCACTGCACAGCTCCAGAAAGCCACCGCCACTGGCAGGAGGAAAATCCTCAGCTCTGAGTAGATTATGATGCCGTTCGTCACTCCTAGGTACGTAACTGCTTCCAAGACTCAGAACACCTTTATCCCATAGAAATGATACCACCAAGGAGCATTTTGCTGACCTACTGCAATTGTTTTAATTCCATCATCAGCTTACAAACCTGCACCATTACACAGGGGGTCTGCACCACGAAAATCAGGCCTTTCATGTAGGCTGTATAGAAGAGCCTGGGGGTTTAGACTAAAGCATTTTCTGTTCTCTCCTAGAACTCTGATTTGTTTTCACTGGGCAAACTAGGCATCCTGAAAAAAGATAAACATGTCATTCCTATATTAGCTGTAAATATTTTATGCTCTTGAATGCGAAGACTGAAGAGTAGGAGTTCATTTTGGAGCTGTCTTTTAATATTCTTAAAAACTGTACAGGGAAATAGACCCCCTCAAAGCTAATAAAAGCAAAAGCAAGGTGCTTGCTCCTCGACACTCCTCTTGTTCACCATTAATGCACTCAGTGGGAGAAGTCAGTATGTCCAAGGCAGCATGAAAAGGACACATGTAGTACAAGGTTCTCTCTAACTGGAGAATTCAACAAAATGGTGAGGGGAAAGCATGAAATTCATAGGACTATAAAAAATGTCCCTGGGGTGAGCCCAGATACCAGAGCAGTTGGATTCCAGCCTGTCAGAAGGATTCTCAATTTAAAGAGTGAGACTTCCAGAAATCCAAGGCATTTGCAGGCCACATCCACTTTCCAAAGCGACATGTCAAATTCAGGTGGTTCCCCAGAGAAACAAAAGTCCAGCAGTGAGTTTGTAGGAAAAAAAAAAAAAAAGCAGATCAGTTCATCAAAATTAATAAATAAATAAAAGCACCCAATGAAGAGGAATGATTAGACAAATTCAGAATGTACGAAGGACAAAGTAAAATTACCAGTCAAACCAATCAAAACAGTGGACAACTACAAATTCAATGCAGTAGTTCAATGCAAATAAATGTGGAATTTGTAAGGAAAAAAATCCGATAATACTGTATTGCATTTACATTTCAGGGTTAACTTTAGAGATGCTAGAGTAATTCTGAGACATCAGGCAAGAAACCTGCATTTTAGAGAGTTTAGCAGTATCTCAGGAAAGAAGAAAATACAATGAACACCCCTTACACGAAGAAGAAAATACAATGAACACCCCTTACACGTAGTGAGTGGGTCTATAGACAACATGACTGAAGTGTTAAAAGCACAAAAAGCTTTTTCATTTGCAGGTGTTCTTTGAAAACTTGGTGTTTATCTACCAAACCATTTGTACATTTGTTGGTACCTAATTACTGCCTGAAAAAACAGCAACTAAAACGGCCGCAATTTCCAGGTAATATTCAGTTTCCAGTGCTTTCTATCCATGCCATTCAGGAAGCTAAATGCATCTAATAGGAAGTTTGGATTAATATTTTCTAAAGCTAAGAATAGACAAAAGAAAGACTGGGTTGAGAATGTTTTAAAAGCAACTTTTCCAAGAGGAAATTGTAACTTAGATTGCAAATTAATCACCACAAACGCACAACTATGGATGAGAGTCGAAACTTCCCAGCAAAGGAAATTCCAGGCCCTTTTTCCTTCATTATACTAAGGAAAAAAAAAAGGAAAAAAAAGCCTCAGTTTACCCAGTTCTTCAAGGTCACTTTGCCACTAGTACAGCACTCTGAGTGTTTTCCAAGGCCAGTCCAAGGCCAGGGTTGCCAGCTGCCTATCAGGCCAGCCACCCATCACCCGGAGCGTCGCTTTGCACCAGGCGCCGGCGGCTCCTCGCGGCATTAGCATGCGCGCTGCTGCTCCCCCGATCAAGCATTCAGGTACCAGCCCTCCCATGAGCTCAGCTCAACATTTAAAGCTCCTGCAGTAAGCCCGTCATGGTGGACGTCTTCCAAAAAACACCTAACAGGGAGAAGTACTACCAGTAAAACCCACAACACGATTTCTTTCAAAGACGTATTTTTGTTTTGCCTTTAAATGATGGACAAGACTACATCAGAAGTCACGTACTGCTGAGGGGGGTAAAGTTGACTGCCTTCGTGTCAGTGTTGCGTAACAGCTATTTTCCCAGTAAATCTAGGTTTTCCATGAATTCAAATTAATGGATAATGACCAAGATGTATATCTACATCATGTATATCATCTTAAGGTTTCTATTCAAAATAAACATGAAAACAGGGAGATGCAGGATTCACAGTGCTGCAAAACTTCTACAAACCTGCTTCACATATGTTCGCTATGTGGCTTACTCTCCCCCTTCCCCCCCCCCGGTTTAATGCACTTTCTTGCATGACACTGTGAACACTTTCTAAAGCAGCCTGCACTAAATAAAAACGAAGCTAAGCTTTGTCATAACAGTTTCAGTGTGTCTACGTATCAAATATGGAACAATTTTCAGCAGTCTTTCCCTAGAACTGTGACAGAATTTGTGTACAGCACCAGCCAAATATGCCCATCTGCAAAACTTGCGAGGACTGTGCACATAAACAGCGCTTGGGAGATGCCCCAGAAGGGAACTAAAAGCATCGCCTGAAGAAATGAATAAACCAGAGGAGCACAAACATAGCAGTCCTAGTGCACAAATTAAAGCCTAGCGCACGAATTAAACCAAGGAAAGAAATGCTTTGCCTCCTCAGCATGCTCTGAACTGAAGGAAAAAGAAGTCAAGAAAGGATGCTCCCACAAAAATAAATAAATAAAAAGAAGAGAAAGCGTATTAGTCCGTGCCCAGCGAAGAGAAAACCTGCAAGTAAGCGGGAGCTCGGGCGGGTGATTTCTCCCTATGCATGTGTATGTTGAATCCCGCCTTTGCCGGGGGAGCGCGGCTGCAGCGGGGAAGCCGCGCTGCCTTCGGCATCCGCAGTACGCGGCGCGCACG
>VZSV01000037.1:1646606-1690433 GCA_013398735.1 Nothocercus julius
GCCGACAGTGCTCTCTGCTAGAAGAGAGAGAGGGCGGAAATGCAAAGCACGGTTACACAGAGAGCCGCCGCGGGCTTTCCCCAGGCGGTAGTTTCTAGCCACGCCGTGAATGCCCCTAACCCAAGGGAAAAGAGGGGCTGTTCACAGAGAACCACAGAATGCCTGAGGCTGGAAGGGACCTCTAGAGATCATCCAGTCCAACCCCCTGCTCCAGCAGGGACACCCAGAGCACGGGGCACAGGGTGGCAGCCAGGCGGGTTGGGAAGATCTCCAGAGAAGGAGCCTGCACAGCCTCTCTGGGCAGCCTGTGCCAGGGCTCTGGCACCCGCACAGGAAAGAAGATCTTCCTCATATGGAGATGGAACTTCCCGTGTTTCAGTTTGTACCCATTACACTTTAGTTCAGTTTCCTTCAAGGACTGCCAGCCTGCGTTTACCATGGGGTAAACAGAGCACGTATGCAGGCAGTTACCATGGAATAGCGCGTCTTTCAGCAGCGCCCGTGCAGCCATGCCTTGAAAAGAAAACCTTCGTTCTAGCAGTGGATGCACTTGGGTCTCCCACTGGTAGTTGGGCGGCCTCTGAGAGCTGCGGGACTTCAACAGTCAATAGCACATAGGAATTTTAAAAAATAGCTCAGTGAACACCGTGTCATTGGCAGGGCAGTAGGTGTGAAGAGTGTGCAACCGCAGAAGGCTTTTGAAGGACCAAAGCCAATGAACATGATGAAATCATAGTAATTCTGGCAAATAGTGTGGCCAGCATTCCAGAAGACATAACTTCCTTGAGCAGCCCTACCTGTGGTCCTTAACCTTACACTGCTCGAGGATGTCATGAAAAGGTAATACTAAATATTTCTGCAGTGATTTTATTGGTCCTTCCAGCAGTAGGGAAACTCTTCTGCTGAAAGCCTGGCAACTGCAAGATTAGCCAAGCTGTAGAGCTAGGCGTGCATGAGTATTTAACAGAGAGGCTCTGCAGTTGTATTTCTGTAGCAAGACAGAAAACATTTATTTTTCTTCTCTTATCATACTTAAATTATTGTTTTCAGTCAAAAGAGTATGTCTGAGAGGTATAAACCTCTAGAAATTAGCAGTAATTGCAAACAGGAAATTATAAAAGAAATGCTTAACCTGCCCTAATTCATCTGTGAAAGAGCAGTGCAATATTTGACAGTGCAATGTTGTACAAAAGTACAATATTCAAACTTTTAAACACTCCTTCCTCCAAATTTTTTATGTTGAGAAGTTTTTCCAAAACTTTGAGCTTGGACTAAGGACTTCTGAGCTTGGTAAATTCTGAATCTTCTAACATAAAGATTACACAATACTACACACAATTACAACAGTGGGTTTCACAATGGGTCCTGACAAATGAAATTTTATTTACATTTCCATGTATAGAACAAGTCTGGTTCCACTGCAGTTAAGAAACATATAAACTCCAGTTGAAGCTTCTCCATAGCAGGGATATTTTTCTGACATGGAGATTTGTTGCTGGGTCAAATATATGCAGCATTTTTTTTTTTTTTTCTGCCAACTGATAACACTATTTGGTATCTCCTTCAGTGAAGCATCCATTTCCATGAAATGACCAGAACTAATGATTATGATACTGTTCATCCCCATTAAATTGGTTGAAATTTCCCAGGTTGTTCAAGAGATACTATGTAACAACAGAAAGACACAATGAGCACATGGCTACATAATCTAATTTGCTTAGAAAACAGGCTAAAAGCAGTAGATAAAAAAGATTCTTCTGACAAGTTCACAAATGGGGGGATAAAGAGTAAATGTAGTTGTGAGCACAATTTCATGTTTAGCTGTTCATTAAGGATTTAATTCCCATGTCCGTACACCATACAGACCATCCATATGTATACACACACACACTAAATAAATATTAAATATAGTTATAAAATATGCATAGAATATAAAATCACTGCATACACAGACAAGCCCAAACAAAGTGAGAAAATTCCTAACCTACAGCTTTTCTTTCCTCTACCTTCCCTCATCCATCAGCTACACTGTAGGTACCTCTCTCTTTCTGTCTCTGCAAAATGTGTGGGCTTACTTGAGCCATGTGGAAAGATAAGGTACATTTTCTGAATGCTCGGGGTGTTGGAATGGAATTACACTTAAAAAGGAATGTACTTTGGCTGCTGTGTGGTTTTAATCAGTAGTTACATTTAATTGCATTGGATAATTAAAAACAATGGGTTGTTTTGAAAGTGGAAATAATGTAATATTTTTTGCCATAGCAGGAAGTTATGCAGTTTGTAAGTTTGTTGTTTAGTTGGACTATAAAATAAAATAATACAAAGCCTACACAGCTGATATTGGCAAGTGGAGTTCAGGGGAGTCACTTTTTCCACGTCTGAATGGGGATGTGCTATGTGGACATAGGCACTTTGCTCCAGGACTACCAGTGCCGATTTCACGATGCCAGTCAACCCCATAGCGGTTCATTTGTCTTCCTCACGCTTTGCTTAGTTTCAGTCTGCATTATTTCTCAATGTGCCCTCTATTTCCAGAAGACTGAAGACTATTATTAAATGGCAACTGTGTTTTCTACAGAAAAATGCAGGAAAAAAAATACAGTTAATCTTTATGTTACAAAACAACCCAATCTGATTTAAGGAGTGAGAGCTTTTAACAAAGCCTTGGAAGATTAAAAAAAGGTGAAAGGAAAAAGCTTTTTATTAATTTAAAATTTTCAGTAGGAAACATGCCATTCCCTTTAAGTTCTAATCTGTGTTTTATTAGTTTATTACTTGTTACCTGTGGGTATCTGGTCCTTATTCCTCCTACACAGAAGCAGCCTTCCAGATTCTCAGCCCAAACCTTCTCGTGCATTGTGTGTGGCCGTGCTGCTCTCCATATCCTCTTCCCTTTGTGCCATATTGCTTTGTTCCGCTTCTAATCCCAATCCAAATCTGCCCATCACGGGGCATATTTGTAACCATCACCATGACACATTATTTCCTTAGAGCATCTTGCTTTTAGATGCTCTCATGCTCCTCGCTGCAATTACCCCGGTTTATCAAGGAAACGGCACCGTCAGGAGCCATCACCTCTTCCTTTCCAGAAACCTGGGCCTTGGTGCGGTGCAAATCCAGTAAAACAGCAGCAGTGCAATGGTGCTTCGGAGACACCTCAGCAGAATCCTCAAATGAGCATCAACTGACAGCATCGTAAGAGCTTTGGCACTCTGATTCCATGCATTTGAATCCCCTAAATTAGGAAGTCTACTGTGATGTTAGGAAGAGATGCACACGTATGATGGCATGCATACACTCAATAATGCTTAGCTATGTTTGCTATGTAAAGCAAACAGTGTCAGCTGTTCACAATCATAGTAACAGGAACTGAGGGCACTCAGTATTCAGCAACACAAGGAGAATTCCCAGGTGTTTCTCTGTTTCCTCTCTCTGGCAGAATATACTACCATGCTCTTTTGTATTCTCAGAAGCAGAGAAAAAGATGATGCGTGTAGGAAAAGAGTGGGGGAGATACTACCCTTTTGTCCTTGCACTGTTCTTTCACACAGTATCTTGGTCTTTCAGGTTATTGTTAGCCAGATATCAATCTTGAAAACATGTTATTCCAAATGGTGTAAAATGAAAAGGATCGCTTTTCCTATCTCATTTCATAAATCAACCCCTCTGTGGTTGATGAAACAAAAGCAATGCAAATTCTGTAGCGGTTTATGGCCCAGCTGTGACGAGGAGATCAGAACAAGATCAGTAGACCAAATTCTGCATTGAATTTAAAATAAGATTTTATTGCAGATGCTAAAAAAGCATAATTATACCTATGAGCAGGTAGTTACATGCCTATCATGATCTCCCCAGAGTTCAATATGGTATTTTTCTTTAGTTAGTGTTCATGCTGAACACATAAGACACTGTATAGTTGTTAATTGCTTGTCTATCATTAAGTAAATGTCCTGCACTCTATATACATCACCTATACAAAAACAAAAACCCCTTAGGAATACAATGTTACCAGAAATTTTTCTTGCTTAATACCAAGCTTTTCTCAGAAAAGCCTAATTGTCTCAAAGGCAAGCTCAATATATCAAGCTTAATTGAAGGAAAGGTGTTTCAACAATTTGAACAATTTGCATTCAGATGGGGACATGTATGGTATTTTACTGAGAACTTTTCTGCTCAGTTGTCAGTTGAAACTGGTGAGTTCACTGGTGAGGTTTTTTTTTATTTTTACCAAGCTCAGATAATTTAATTTCTCTTTTTGATCATTGTGTATGAGACTATTGACACGAAGAATGCTATCTTGTCTTTTAGATTCTGAGAGTAATAATTTAAGGGTAAGGATTTTCATATTATCCTGTTTCCTTGAAGTTTTTATTACCCATTTTTCATCTTTTATTTTTCTAATATACTTTCTATGTTAAAGGTGTTGTTTAAAATGCTCTTTTAATGTAAACCAAGAACATTTAGAAACAAAATATGTTAATCCTCCTAATCAACTCAAAGAAAGAAAAAAAAAAGGAAAAAAATGTGCTAAAAAAAACTATTTGTTGTGGTTTTAGGTCTCCTGACATGTTCCAGTGAATTTATCAGAAAGTATATTTCCTACTAGGTATGTTTTCTAACAGTTTATATTTGTCATCATGCAACTATATTATATTATTATAACATTAAAACTGCATGTAAGAATGTATCCAATTGTTCCCTGTGTCATCACTGGCAGTGGAGATGTGTTGGTGCTCTCTGCAGCTTATTTCCCCAAATTGGAAACCCACCCTTGTGTCATTCTAATCCTACAAACAACTGGTGCTACTCGGGTTTTCAAGATGTTTCACAATGTTTTCTGGTAAGCACCTGAATTTTCAGTGTTTCCAGGTTATTCTGAACGAGTTTATATACAAGTACCTAAGTAAATCCTGTGAACTAAGAAGGGAAAAACTCTCCTTTTTATTATTGATATCTGGCATCTGCTGTCTAGACTTACAGTAAAGAGCTACACGACATATTAAACCAGGAAAATTTTGTCCTCTGTCTCTAAAAGGATTTTTTTTTCCTTAAAAAAAACAAACAAACAAAAAAAAAAAAAAAAAAAAAAAAAAAAAACAGTGTTTGTTTAAGAGCTCTAGTCATTTTTCCAAAGAAACGTCAGGACATCAGGCAGTTTTCTGGGAGAAACGTTGATAGTCATGATGCTATTCTGTTACTTGATGAATGCAAATGATTGTTAGAGATCAGTCTCTCCCAAAATAAACTTGTTTCAGATGACAGCTTTTTCACACTTTAATTTAAAAAAAATACAAGATTTTTTTTCGGTGTTTTAGCAGCCTGTATTTTGTCCTGAGAAGATGACGAGTAGGATTTTCATGGCTGCTCAAACCAAGAATTTTACATGGGTCAAGGAAAGGACCATGGCAGAAAGCACAAACCAAATGTGAAAGCACAAACCAAATAATAAACAAATGAAATTCCACCAGGAGAAAGTGAACTTTTTGCATTACAGATGTTAATCCAACACTGGCTTTCAGTGGTGAATGTTGTCATGATCTGGAGGAGCAACCACTAATCCTTGTGTCTTCGGAGAAAAGGAAGGTTCCTTGCATGGGGAAACGTTTAAATTGCTTAAAATGTTACAAACGAATGCTAAAATACGTAGACAATCTATGTAAAAACAGGAAAGAAAAAAACAAAACAGTCAGTCAGACTTAACATTCCGCAGTTCAGTATCCTCTGTCAGCAGCCGATACATCCTTCTCTCATAGTTAATTCTATGAGGTAACTGTGATAGCAATACCCTAGAGAAGCTGGGATGAAGGAGATGAATAGCCTGGAACATGGGAGAATGTGGAGGAAAGGATGGAGGAAACTTGTAAAGGTCTTCTCAATACAAATGTTGCATCTGCAATCCACAGTATCACTGGATTAGTATCTTAATATTACCTTTCATCTGCCATTTCTTGTTTGCATTTTCAAAGATATCATAATATAAAGTCCAGAACTGGAACATCCACACACTTCAAGATGCAGAACTACCAAAAGTTGAAACTTCAGCTTAAGTCTTGGAGTCATAACTAGTCACAATGCAAATATCTCATTTAAATTGTGACTATGACAACACAAGTACTGGATTACAACTGTTACTAAGCAAACTGTTCACTGTGAACAAATGATTAATTTAGCTTTTTGAGTCAAAAAATAGCTGCTAACTGCTTTACTAATACGTTTGTTATTTGTAATTGTTCAAAGGCGTTTTGCAAAACTGCTGGCCACAGTTGTGAGAATTAGACAGTTCATTCCTGTCTTAGAATACGGTTGCAAGCTTTTTGTGGTGCCTGCGGGGTCAGTAAGTGACAGGGCACTCTATCTGCGTCCTCGCTGGGTGACAAAGAAGGGCAAGCAGTATCATAGGCATCATACCAAAATAACCTAGTCCACATGCCGGTGCAGATAACTGAATGAAAAAAAAGAAAGACATTCCTCCCTACGTACTCATAGGAAAAATCAGTCATGAGGCTACCTTTTCCCACAATTACTTGACCAGACCAGCAAAAATACAGGCCCTGGATTTCATTGTCAGTTACTGATTTCTTGAACACGTGATAATTAAACAGAGTGAGGGATTTGCTTTTCTTTATAATTAAGATGAGTTGATCCCAGAATCTATTGCAGACTAAGTCATCCTAATGCCCTCTACATGAGCTCTGCTGCCTGGAAAGGCAGGCATGAGCCATCATTTCCTTTTGGCATTAAAATCCACAAATCCACACTGCAGTAACACACAGGAAAAAAATATTCGTCTCTTAACTCAAAATCAGTCTCTTCAGCCATTGAGAAGTGAAAGCTCTGTGGAGCTAACACAGCCAAAACCGCTGAGGTTACATTCCAGGCGGAAAAAGCTCCTAACTCTTGTAGATACAGTATCCAAACAATGACATACAGTAAATAAGCAACATTCAATTGCCCATTTCACTAATATAACTTCAAAAATTGTTCATTAAGAAAATTATAAAACAGAAACAATAAGATTTATTGAAAAACAATAGTTAATTTAAGTAGGAGAGCTCCTTAATTGGAATCCTATGTCACACATTAAGGATAAAGTAACACATTAACAGTATTTCTGACATCATGTTTGAGCAGAAGATTTATATTTACCATGGATCAGTTACTTCTTTAATTAAAAGGAAAACTATTTTCTGAAGGTTTGTGAGGAAACTACATTACATAAATATTTTAACATTTTATTTAGGCATTTGCTATCTCATCCCCTAGCACTAATAAAACATCTCACCTCTAGAAGCTGGGAAGTGCGTTTTTATGTGGCTGCTTACCTAACAAAATAAGGAAAACATGCTGGATGCAGCTGAACCAAAATTTGCAGGTTTCTAACATCCCAATTCATTCTTCTGTTATGCCAGGACTTTTCCCCTTTTCATCGAGTGGGCAGTGCAGGTGAGAGACCTTCTCTGCATACTTTCTCTGCATATCAGCTCGGGTTCTTAGCGAGGCTGTTCCTGCTCTCCAAGGTCATCTGATAGCTGAGAATAATTACATATTCAATAAAACAGCCAGTTAATATATACTTCTCATCTTTACTTTTGTTTTTCTCTATTTAATCCCCAAAATAATGATAATGTTTCAGTTTCTTTCTTTCCACAGCTTTTATTGCATGTCTCTCTCCCTAATGAGTAAACATCGGCAGCCTGTTAATTTTGTTCGTATGGCAATATACTATGTGCTTTATGTTACAGGAAAAAAAAACATGTAAAATACTTTACCATAGGAAATAACTACTGAAAAATACTGTCAGTGAGTCACTGTAAAGAAGATTTTTTGCATCATTAGAACCGAAAGCATCCAACCTACCCCCCACTTAAAGGCCATCTTCTCTTTAAAGTTACTGAGATCGTTCCTAGAGCTTTGGAGATCTCAGATTAGGCTAATTCATTGCGGGTAGCATCCTCACACCCAGTGAGTGAAGAGGTCAGCCCTGGGCACACGGGCTCTTTCAGTGTGTGAAGCAGTGGGACATGGGAGCACCATCTACCATCCACATGTCCAACCCTTACGCAATGCAGGGAAACCGCACTGCAGCGTTGCCCACTGAGAAATCAGGGCCTTGTAAACTTCCCCCATTGCATTTCAGGCAGGCACTGTTTCACTTGCAACACTCGGCTTTACATTAAAGTAGAACCCCCAGGCTTTTCTGCATCTCGTAAATGAGGATTTTAATTATCCAATTAACATTTCCTTTTTAACAATACATCATGATTTCCAGCATTAACAGCAGCTATGTAGCTTGACTTTCTCTGACAGCTCTGCCTAATCTGCTTATTGAACTTTATTTTAAAGGCCTGATTCCATACTTGCCTCTTCGCATGTGTAGTTATTGACACCAGTGCTAAGTGGGTGTAAAGCTCTCCCACGCCAGGATGATAGTGTTTTGCACCCGCATTACCCAGATGTTTATCACCACAAAGCAGCAGAGAATAAGGATTTTACGTTTTGGAACAATATTAGTAGATTTTGAGCTGACTGCGACAGGAAGCGATTAAAAGAAGCTCATAAACAATTAACAGTGCCACATTCAGGCTTGTGCTGGTTTAGGAGACAGCAGCGATTTGTTTGGTATTCATTGCACATCCTGCTTACAGGAATAAATAATTGTTAGTTCATTTCTGTTCCTGCCTGGCAATGCTAAAGCTCACATTCTTCACCTGTCTTGTAACACGGACTGGGTGTAGTGAGATTACAAATATATGTGCGCTAACATTAAGCAAGGGTAGAACTAGCAGGGCAACTACAGCAAAATGCAAATCTGCTCAGAATTAGACTTCAGAATGACGGAAGCAAGACCCCCCTGCTCCCATGCCAGGAATGCGCTTACATGACCCCTAGACTAGGTCCCGTGTAAGCCAGGTAGCGTATCTTCTACTCAAAGCTGAGTTCATTTTTGGTTAGAGCCAAGTAGGGGCCCAAGGAAGTGACCTGTGAAGATTTTTGCCCAAACCAGGTAGCGTTTGCTCTGGGGTAGCGGTTGCCTGCAGTGACACTGTTATCGCTTTACGCCGACGCTCGCGGGCTCGTGTGCAGGCGGCCAGGGACGCCGGGCTCCTCCGCTGCGCTCCAGCGTCACTTGGCTCCCGGGGATGCAAGTGCAGCTTTTGTACGCAGTGCCCACGTGGCCCCTCTGGATCTGCTTTCAAAATGTGCGAGTAATCTTTCATTGGAAAGATAAAATATTCAGGTGACATGTTAGTGCTAGCCAAGGATAGGAAACACAAAGCAGAACACTGAAGTTTTGACATGAAGCTTTGTCATTCAGGTAGTCACGCAGGTAATCCAGCACTTCCTCTCCTCTCAGGTTTGATCCCCCGTTGCTCCCTTGATGTTGTTTTCTGCGAGACGTCTCAGTGCTGCTGCAATTGCAGGTTCCCGCAGTCCTTGAAGCTCATTATCCTTCACTACTGGTGAAAGAAAGAAACAAGCCGGGAACTAAATATATACTGCATTTCAAGGTGGCAGCTATTTGGAGGGATGTTTCCATGCATTTATTTTCCCTTGCAGTGCTTGCATAACCACCCCCTCTGAGCTCTGCTCCTTTTAAGTATGAGTGCAGCTGAACAACAATATTAGGCCCACTTCAAGCAACATCGAAAGCAAACATTATCCAAAGAGCCATGCTTCTCTGTTTCATCACATACAGACACTACACAGCTTTAACCTTCCCAAATTAGAAGGAAAACACCTTACACTGAAGTAGCCTGCTTATGCCCATGGCCTGCCCGTGCACCAGATTGTGGAGAGCAAAGTCTTGGATCACACTTTATATCTGCTCTGATTTGAAAAAATATTAGAGCCGCCTCCTGCAGAGAGAAGATATTTTGATTTCTGATTAGAGATGGGAGAATGTTTTTGCACATGTCTTTCACTTCTCTTTTCTATGGTTATGTATTATTTGGAGGTCTACAAGACAATCGTTCTTACTAGTCAAGGGTAAAATGTTAACTGCTGCCTTTCTTCACAAGCTTTATGAGAAATCCAGGCTAAGGTACCAGTCAGGCAGATGGCCAAATGGTTGTGCCATTCCCTGAACAGCTGAGAGAACTTTTGTTTTTCTATCAAATGATCAGGAAATGATACTGATTTTGACAGAAAAAAAAAAGTCAAAAGTATTAATATGGGCATGACAACATGTAAGAGCTAAATTGAGAGTTTCAAAATGTCCATCGTGTTTCACACTCCATTAAAATGGTTTGAACCTTTGATTAAATAATAGGAAAGAAATGGGAAAAGATAAAGCATTTTAGATAGAACAGTAAACACAGTTTTCATATTCCATTCCTTCTGCTATAGAGAGCACCTCCATAAGGAAAAATCACTGCTAATTTGTGTTCTAGAATGTAACAATTGTCTATTCCTAAATAGATGTAAAAACAAATTGTTGAAACCAGCAGGATCTAGAAACTGTTTACAATGTCCAGCACTCCTTCTTTAAAACAGGGAGTGGGATGGGAGGAAAGAACAGAAATCAGGAAAAAGATAAAAGGAAAAGATCTTCTCCTCTGGTGCTCTCTTATTTTCAGCTCACTCGCGTCTGGAGAATGGCAGACCCATCACACGGTCTCATCAGCCCCTCCAAACCGTGGCAAACGCCCAGCTGCCCCTGGTGGTGCCAAGGCTGCTTTAGGCTCTCCGTTCAGCCGCGTGCTCGCAGCCGTGAGAGCAGACGCGTCGCAGCTTTACCCAGCCACGTCCCAGCTCTCAGGGGAACACGCAGAGGCCAGAGGGAGGCTGAAAGGAGAGGCCTCCAAGAGAAGAGAAAACGGACACAGGAGATAGGAGGCGATGGTGAGGCCCTGTTCCCGGCTGTGATATATACTCCAGTCGGTATCACGGATTTAGCTACACTCAGGGGGCTGGTAACACCCTTCCTTCTCTCCCCAGTTGAGCCTGAACAGGACATCTGTCAGGATGAGATGCTAAAGCTCCCGTCTCATCTGTGCCTTGCCTTAATTTCAACATTTGCAAGCCCAGAGGATCCGTGAAAGTGGGAAAGACAGTGGATTTACTCACTGTGCTTAATTATTTGAGAAAGAGTAAACAGTCAGGCATATATTTTGATATGCTTTCACACAATGGAGTATTTTACGTATTCTGTTCCTTCATTATTAAAAGGAAAAAAAAAAGGAATCTTGCACTGCTCAGCTATTCAAACAACATGGAAGCAAACAGATGATTGGAATGGGAGTACAGGAAAAAATCAGCACAAGCAAAAATAACCACGTCATTCCTTACACCTTGCAACAATCAATTACTGCATTTTTCAGAGAAGTAGAAAAAGTCTATTTTTTTCAGCTTTCTTAGGTTATCGGATTTGCCCCGAATTATACAAAAGACACTAGTTTAAAACCCAGTCGGATTTATTGCTCCTTTGGGTTTGATCCCGCAGAATCTAGGCATAGTAAAGATTAGAGCTAGAGGTATGAAGATCACCTGCTAACACAGTATTATTGCCCATATTACTGTCCTTTTGTCCAGATTACTTTGTATGGCTTTCATTGTAAAGATGGCCGCTACTTCTGTGTCTCAGAATACGGACAGCTACGTTATATATGCTGGTTTCTACTCACCAAATACTTTTCTTTCTTTCCTACCCAGCCATGAATAACCCCTCCTTCTTTAAGATGAGCTTTAAGCCCTTTTGAAAGGAACTACTAGGATGATTAAGGGACTGGAGCTTCTGTCTTCTGAGCAAAGGCTGGGAGAGCTGGGCTGTTCAGCCTGGAGAAGAGAAGGTGCAGGGGGATCTTATCAGTGCCCGTGCCTAGCTGAAGGGAGGGTAAAGAAGATGCAACCAGACTCTTCTCAGTGGTGCCCAGTGATAGGACAAGAGGCATCAGGCACAAACGGAAACACAGGCAATTCTGCCTGAATCTAAGAAAAACATTTTTGCAGCAAGAGTGACTGAGCACTGGCACAGGTGGCCCAGAGAGGTCGTGCAGTTTGCACCCTTGGAGATGCTCAGAAGCCATCTGGACACAATCCTTGGCTTGGTGACCCCGCTTGAGCAGAGCGGCTGGACTGGATGATCTCCAGAGCTCCTTTCCAACCTCAGCCATTCTGGGATGTTTGACCTTATATAGCTCCATTGCAGGTCAAAAACTACAGCTTTTGAAAAACAACTTTGAGCTGTGCTCTGGCCCTGCCCTAGAGAGGGCCTTGGCGAAGTGCAGAGCTGTGCGATTTCCTCCAGGTATGCAGAACATTTATATATTTTGCTTGCTTCCTGCTTGACAGTAGTCTGCAGATAGGCATGAATTTGGAGGTAGTGGTAAATGTAAAACTTGGGGTAAAATTGCCAAATCTACTACGCAAACTGCTGGCAAGTTTCCTCCTCAGGCTGAGTCCATTGGTTTTTCTTCTCCCTTCTCTGTTACATAAAGCAGCCGTATAGGTTTGATTCCATTTAGTCGTCAGTTATAGAGGACATTTTTAGTCCATGAATTCCAACACTGTCTTGAAACAGTGTTTAAGCTAAGGACACCCAGTGATAAGAACAAGTGTAACTTGACGCTGTTTTTCTAACCAATAGAGACACTGATATTATTAATCTCTTGTGCTGTATCCACATTCTCAAACTTGAAACTTTCAAGTAGTTCAGTACACAAATATTGTGCCTGGCTAATTATCAAGAGTATAGTATTTACAGGGGAGGACAGGAGATGCAGGCACACGTTTCTTATGCATTTTGAAGAGACAGAAATCCAGACTTTGAAAGTGATGCACTAAAGGATGTCCTTGAGCAGTCCTGCTTCCATCTTGCTGGTCTCAAGAAGCATTCTTCTTTTGCTCACATTGATGAGCAATTTGTTTGTTAAAAAAAAAAAAAAAAAAAAAATTATTCTGTGTTGACCCTGCAACAAAAGAAAGGTGTATTTGAGAGAATCACAATAAATAATGCACTAATGCTATTTCAACTTATGACAACCTTCACGAAGGCGCTGGAACCAAGATAGCCACATTCGGTGTAAAAGAGATCCCTACACAAATACTTTAATTGTGATAAAACTAAAAGCACATAAAGAAAGGACCCTGTTTCTCCATAGCCTGCCACAGTGCTGGCCCTGCTTGCGGCACTGCAGCCGTCCAGGGCACAACGGCCCCCTGCGCACAGGCTGCAGGCCATGAAAGGATCTTTCCTCCCCCAAGCTCCTTGGAGTTGCCTTAAAGACAGCGTTGTGTAGCCTTTTGCTGAGAAATGATGAATACTGAAAAAGGGAATCAGCATGTACTCTTCTTCTTTCACCAGATAGAAGCTGAAGAAAGGCCTGGATACAAAGCAGCCTTAATTCCTTCAGCAATATTATTTGGTAGCTGAATAACCAGTTTTTCAAGCACATAAAGGCCTAATTTCAGAACTGGATGGCAGGCGGAGATGCAATTGACTGCCTAAAGGAAATTAAAGTCCGAGCCCATTTAAGTGACTGATGTGATTAAGACGTTGGACAGTCCTGTTTCTTTTCTTCTAGAACTTTCTAACAGCCCCACAATATTGCAGTGCTGCTATCTAACTAATAGGAGTTCTTGAGATCTTTCAAATTATATCTTCTAGAACTGTCACTCTGAAATTTCATATACCTGGCTGAAATTCTTGCTTACATAGTTCAGTGTATTTACTCTATTGATCATTTCTGATTACCCCTTTTATTCTTCCACTCACTATTTGCACTGACTCATTTTTCCAATTTAAATTCTACCTGCAAAGGCTATTGATTTTTACCTTTTACCCTCCTTATTTCTGTTCATTACCTACCCATCAAGTGTACGCATACGTATTGCTGTGTGCCAGGAAATGCATTGGGATACTTTCCTTATAGTAAAAAATACTTTTAGTTAAACAGGTGTTTGTAGGAATTGTTTTTATGGTTTCAAAATCTCATTAGATATCACTCTGATTAGAAGCAGCAATTTTTCACATCCTGAACTAACAACCATTTTTCTCTGAAATTGAGAATGAAGCCATATATTCAGCTTTGAGGTTAAATTCACTCTGGTTAATCCTCAAATCATTTCTCTAAATTGCTTGAATACCACAGAAAGAGACACTTGATCAATGTCAAAGTGTTACTCCACAAGCTCCTAAAAGGGGTATATGAGAAGACAGACGGATACCAAGGTGCCCAGGCAGAATATTCAGCAGTTCTGGCCTCTCACTGTAGGAAGCAAATACGCTGAGAACAGATACAGTTTATTCAATTGGTAGGAAGCCTCTAAAATCCAAGTTCTGCAACACAGAAGACTTACCGTACTATGAGTAAATACATAAAACAGACTAGCATGTTTTTTCAGCTAGCAAAACTATAGAAAGAAAATTATGACCTTGTTCTTTTTCGACAGTACAGATGGAAAGAAACTTTAGCGATTTTTACAGCATGTGATTCTGTGATTATTTTTTTGGAAGTAACATGAGCCAAAGTGAGGGCATAATCAAGCTGACAGTGTCGCTTCTAATTAGCCTGTTTGTAGAGATGCCAGCCCTCGATATTTGCTAAAGCCATTTTGATCATGATCAAATCAATGCCATCTCCAAGATCAAACTCTGAGCTTGTTACAACTGATACCACACATGTGCCTTCCCAGCTAGTGGTGCAAACTAGTGGCTTGCGTAGCAGCAAGCCCACAGAAATCTAAATTCATATAGGAAAATCTAATTTCTTCAGTTCTCAAAAGCTAACCTCAGCATGTTATGTTCTCCATTTAAGGGAAGTCTTCTTGCAAATGCTAGTCCTCCTGTAACTATCTTTTTTCCTATCTGTTTCAATTCTGATTATTCAGAGGTCTCAGAGTGATAGTGGGGACGGAGAAAGCCAGCAACATCCTCTGTGCTAGGGGCCTGGCCTGCCACCCTGTTTGAGCACAACCCTCAGAAAATAAAGTCAAGATTCAGGGAGGGGAAAGTTTAGCTGGAGATCTTCAGCTCTGCCTTTGCTCACACACAAGATAGGCAGAGCTATAAAGAGCTTTATTTCTGAAACAAAACATACACTGACTGAAGACAGAGAATTTAATTCTGTAGCCCATGTGAGTTTTTAAGATGATGCCATTCAAATTAGAAGTATTATGCAGAATTAACTGATGAGGTTGTTTCGCAAGAGATTAGAGTGGGTGATGATTTTAATAGTCTCTTCTGAGCTTAAAATTATGGTAGTCTTGTTTTGCCATTTTATTTTTCTCTCCTAAAGCTGATCATAAGACTGCAGTGCTTTTTGCCATATTTGGACAAGTCCTAAGCTAGCATATATTACACAGGTTTTGAAAATACTTAAATACTTGCTAATTAAGGAAAAAACAATGTAGAAAAATCAGCTTTATGCTAAGATTGATGAAACCGAACAGTGTATTACCATTACCAAGCTGTATTACCAAACTATTTATTTTTCACGTACACAGGTTGTTCTGTTCCTACTGCACTTGTTATTTTGCTGGCTGTTATTGTGTCCATCAGGCTGGCAAAGCTTCTGCAAAGTTGCTTTGCGAGAACTCAGTCCTTGTCTGATCCCTGGGATTGCTTCTCTATTTAATACTTCTCTGCTACAGAACCACACAGTCTCTTCTAGCACATAAAAACTATTAGACTTATGAATTATCTGTTCCTTTTGCTCCCAGATATAACCATCTCAGTTATTTGTATGACTAAATCTTTGCTGCTATCTCACATTCATGAGTATCTTTCTGTGGCCAAAAGTGGCAGAGCAGCAACACATAAATCAAAAGTTCTAATTTTCCATTCCGCACACCACAGTCCTTTAAAAGATTCATAACAGACTGAAGAAGCTGTGAAGTAATTATTGGCTTGGAGCTTTTACTAGGCTGTTTTTATTGCGCTGAATGGAAAAGTGGCTCAGCTGCCTCCCCGAATCTCTCTGAGGAAGGATTTTTCTGACCATACAGGGAACCTAGCAGAGTTAGGTCCTAAATGAGGGGTCCAAAGTTATGCAGTGGGGATACTCCCCTATTGGTACTCCCGTACAAACAAGCAACACACAAATAAACAACGCACTCTCTCCATACCACTAACACAACAGCCAGGTGCTGCAGAGAATCGGGGACACCAAAAGGCGGCTCCTGCCCTTCCGCATTCTTGCACGAGCAGCCACTCCAGGGAGATGAAGCTCCCCTGGGCACCGTTACCTGCGCCACCCATCCCTCCTCCTCCCGGCGGGGCTGGCCGAGCTCTCAGCTGCGCAGGCAGGAGGGCGCTTAGACCAGACGGTGCCTCGGAGGAGGTGGAGGTAGAGGAAAGCAGACAGCAGGTTTGCGGGGCCGAGGAAAGGGATGCTTTTCAAAGAGCTGCAGGAGACTCCAGGGATCTGCTGGAGGGGGGACTATATTTTAAGCAGATGACCTGGGGGCATTTAGAAGCCCTGGCCTTGCTCAAGGCAGCGTCTCGTGGCTTCAGCCCCTCTGCCCTCCCTGCCGTGCTCAAACCAGCGCTGGAGCAAAGGTGCTAGAGGAGGTCGGGCACGGAGATCAGGCCGGGCGCAGCCTCTCCCGCCTCCCCTCCTCCACAGCCCAGACGCGAGGAGGAGGAGGAGAGGAGGCAGGGGAGGCCGTGTGAACCGGCTGGCTCTGCACCTCGCTCCCAACGCACAGTGCGCAGGCTGCTCGGGTGCAGCGAGTTACTCTATAGCTTAAACTTGAGATCTCCTCCGCCAGATAGTTCAGCCCTCCTGAAGCCTTTGGTGAAGCGCTTACAATAAACTGAGCGTGACAGAAAAGAAGAGCCTTAAGAGCCTGAAATACTTGCTTACGTAGTACTTCTTTCTATTACACATCATCCACGTGTGTGTTTTATTAGGCTGTTTAATTCACTGCAATATCATGATAGAGTCCTTTGGCATCAGAGTGTTTCTATACTGGCTAAATAGTTAATTCAAGGGATAAGCACCAGTCCAAGCCTCTAATTTTTAACCAAAGGAGAGCTTACATCCCATCTGTCGGCTTTTCAGCAGGCTCCCCCTACCAGACCTTTCAAGCGTTTCCAAGTAGCTCGAGTGAGCAGCAGCAAACAAACAAACAAACAACAAAAACACAAACAAAAACAACACAAGGGCAGAAGTCAGGGCTAACGCGCGCAGGACGCCGACGCCGGGTTCCAGCGGGCAGCGCGACACGCTCGGCCTTCCGCAGGCGCGCGGCCCCTCCAGGCGCAGCTCTGCGGAGCCGCGACGGCCTCCTGCGCGACAGGCCCGCGCCCGGCTGCCGCGGGCGCTCCTTGCGCCTTGCCCACCTTTCCCCGCGCTCTCCTGCGCACATCTGCCTGTCTCCCGGCTCACGGCAAGCAGCCGCCTAGCCAGGCGAGGAGGGCTTACTTCTCAGACACCTTGGTTTCCCAGCAAGGTCAGGAGAGAGTTTTGCAGCCGCACGGCCTCCCCGTCCCACCTCCCCTCGCCCCAGCACTGGGGCCCGCAGGGAGCGGAGCCGGGGCCGGGACGGGCTCCGACAGCAGCCGCTTCGGGGCGCCAACACAGCGGGGCCCCGGCAGGAGCCGCACCGCGCACAACGGGCTGCGCGCGCGTCTCCGCAGAGGCATCGCCGAGGCTCGCGTGGCCTCGCCCACGGGCGCCTCCCTCAACGGCAGCGTTAGTGCCGGGCTAAGGGCCTTTCACTCCACGCAGGAAATGATAAAGGACGGCAAAATTTTGGAGGCAACCTCAGGAGCTGCGTTTTCAGCGCTTGGATAGATCCTACCCAAAACACTTCTAGTGCTTTCAAGAGCATTACCGCATGCAGTGAAAATCAGAAAAACAGAAGTACCCCAAAAAAATATATATATCTGAACAGAATCTGAACGAGGTCAGTAGCATGTGAGCTAGCTAAAGTAATGCATCTTGAACCTCCTAGTAGTTTGTCTTCATTGCTAAACAATAAAACAATAGGTCTTAATTCTTCACATAATTCCATTATTATTTCATGGTCTTGCAGTAAGCATGACTATGGCCATTTTAAAGAAGTCTAGAAAATATGAACAGTTTGCATATGAACAAAGAGCTATAAAACCCTCATGACACATATGAAAGCTAAAATATGTAACTTGCGTTACTGAGCATACCTCAAAGAGAGAAATTTTGGAAACATGAAATTCAGATTGCAGTCCTCTGAAATAACTACAAAAATAGCCTAAGGGTAAAGGGAAGCAGATACCAGAGTTACCTGTGAAAGAAGGATAAGACGCTGTCTCTTTTCACGGCTTTTCTATGGATATATCAAAACCTTTATTTCTGGTCGGCTGGAAAGAGAGATTCACACTGTTTATCTGCCTTCTACATGCAATGGTACATGTATTTATTAGTCTGTTTACCCTCATTGATGCTAAGCAGTTTCACAAGGTGTTCTCAACAATGCAGTACCTGTCCTATAAATCTGCATTACTTGTTGCAATATCAACCTTGAGGAAGGAAACATGAAAAGCAGAGTTGCTATCAGTGGAAACCAAATCTTCTTGGCTGATGGATGATAGGATTTTTTCAATAAGGACTTTGATAATTAAAATGTCAACCAAGTCAGATTGTTCTTCCCACACAAATGGCTTCTCTTGTTAATTATCTCGTCTTTATATGACACTTGGATCCTTGAGACAATCAATTGCGGTTAAGACTATGTTCACACTCCAGTAGAAAAACAAATCATCCTAATTAACATTTCTGTTGCAGCAGAGGCCGGTATTTTCTGTTTATTTTCTGTTTCACAAGCAACAAAATACAAACTCCCCCCAAACCTGTGAACCCTTATCGCTTGTACTCTGAGGGCAGAGCTTATAAGAGCAGTAAATGTTCAAGTTGCAAATGGATTGTTCATCCTTCCTAAAGGATATTCATACAGACCAGCACAAACGTTGGTGATTCATTGCACTGTGGTCTGCTAGCCCTCCCCCATGGAGCACAAGGCTGCGCTTGTACCAAGGCCCACCAGCTGAATACACATTTAGGAAATAAAATCCACTCTGGCTGTCCAGATTAAGCAGGCATCCGTCAGCGAGGTGCTGGTTAAACAGAATTGAATACACTGAGCAACTGTGCCGTCTCGTAGCCCTCGTGCCCCTTCCGCAGAGCCGAGGCGAGCGGCAAGCCTTCCTCGAGCAGGCCCTTCTCCACGCGGGGGGCACGCGCGGCCCCCGCTTCATCTGCTCCCATAAGCACCGCCCGCTTGTCTTCCTGGCCGCAGGAAGGATTCTAAGCTTACACACCATTCTTCTGTCAAGGAGTTACTTCAGTTGTCCTGCCTTCGGGAATGAAACGTGCTGAGCTGTGATTTATAGTCTGCTCATCTAACATCCCCTGTTCACGTACTCTAGAATTAAAAAAAAAAAGTATGCAAGATATTTCACATTTTGGGATCAGTAATAATTTCTCTGGCCAACAAAGTGTGTAGCTCCAGTTCATCGGATCTGGCTTCTGCAGAAAACAGGGGTTTGTATCAAGGAAGTTGGGCTGTTACTATGAAAGGTCAGTCTAATTACACTCTACCTACAGAACATATTTTGAAGCCAGGCAAATCACACTCTAGGATGCATCAGGGCTACATTACAAGCCGGAGAACAGCAAACAAACGTTCAAGCTCTGATTAAAGGACCATGAGATTACACGGAATGCACCATTCGCGAGTACGACGTTCACCGCCCAGCGGTTTCCGAGGGCCCTTCCTCGGCTCAGTGGGGAGCACAGGCTGCAGGCTGGGCAGCCCCTGCGCGCGCCGCGCTCCCCTGGCCCTGCTGCCAGCAGCTCCCGTGCAGCGGCTGCAGCTGCTTCCCGGCAGCAGAAGGAGGGAGAGCCCTTGTCACAAGAGCCACTCGAGGAGGCCGAGCACCCCTGCGGAAAACTCCCGAGGGTACAACCCGTGCAAACCATTAGAAGAAAGGGATCTGCCTTTGGCGGTGAGCATTTTGGCAGTAGCTTCACAGTAAACCAAAAGAGGGGTCGTACTGGAACTGGGTTTCCCTGAGCTCTGGCTATCAAGTCTGCAGCACAATCCAAGCGCAAGCCTGGCTCTCATTCCCACGTTTAGGCACCAAGACATGCTGAACATGCAGAGACCAGAAAGCCGGGATCCTGCAGCCAGCCCATCAGCAGCAAAACATTTGTGGCAATCACTGACCAAATGTGGTCGTCTGGAGGCTCCTTCCTAGCACAGCCCCAGCACCACAAGGCGCAGTGAGAGGTCTGGGCAGTCTTGGGACTTTTTGTTCCAAAAAGGTTACAGCCATTGAAAGTATCATGGGAAAAAGGAAAGAACCGCTGCTTCACTTACACTACGGCACGTCGTACTTATAGACCCAGAGACCACATAATACGATGCTTCAGGCAGCATCACGAACTTCACACTACCAGACCTTCCAGCGTTACAGACTGCACGCAAACACAGAAGCAAGGGATTTTTGGATACTTCACGCTCACTTTTCTGGAGAGAAACCGCAACACACTTCTGTTTTAAAACTTATTCAGACTTATTAGCAGGAGACTTATTAGCTCAGCAGCTGCCTTGCTGTTTTTCAGCACTTTGCAGGCATGAAAGAAATGTGACAGTCCAGCTATTTTACTGATATTTGCAGAATTACGTAACCTGAAACAGAGAGAAGTTTAAAGGGAACCCTAATTAACAGGCGGTAAATGTTCAAAATAAGGCCGGATGACACTCCAACAGCATACAGACAGTTAATGCATCCTCAAAGGACTATAAATCTTAAAAATCCCACTAAACAGTATTACTTTTTTTCTTTTTTTTTTTAAAGCCACAGGAGGTTGAACTCAGGGAAATGCGTTCAGAGCAAGATCTTAACCACCCGCCTTGCCAAACCTGCCTGTTGAATCGGGATGCCTAAACACCTTCAATCACTCCGACCGCACAACAGAATCAATACGCAGCCTGTTGGTTTTGAGCTGCATCTCCCTCCAACTTCCCCGAGATGGATGGCCACAATTGATCACATTGGGCCTGCAGATGAAAAAGCTCATCTCCTCTCAGCTTGATAGGGTAGCATTTTCTGTCAGATAAGCATTTCAAAATGAGGATAAAAATTACTTTTATAGTCACAGCCATCTATTTCGATGAAGCTGAGTCAGTGAAGGAGGTTTAACTGCACATCCTGTTAATCTTCATGCTTTTCTGACATGACTAACTCTGAACTTTCCTTCCTGACTGTTGCATTAGGACCAATCCAAGCTGTGCATGAAGTAAGCAGTAATTTTTCCATGGACCTTAATAACAGCTGGATCACACACCAAAATTGCTCCTCAGAAGCACTCACTTCAGCTCCCAAGCAATGAACATGACAGCAGAGAGATACACTAGTCATGGACTGAGAATAAAATAGTAACATAAAACTGCCTTCCTCTCTTCACTCTGTCCTCCAACACACTTGAAGCTATGAAGAAACGCAAGTTATTCGAATAGGCTGACTAAGCGCTAAGTGCACTGCTAACTAGAGACTCTTTTCTGGGGGAAGAACAAGCACTTAAAAAGTTTGAGAACCTGCAATGTTCACACACAGGGTAGCTCTTTAAACTCTTCAGGAAAAATAATCCTCAGCATGCACAACCTTCAGCAGAATCCACATTAAGCATTTCTTCCTATGAAACGAGCAGGCTATCAACACTGAGGACTAGGATGCAGCAAGGAGATTCTGTTGTGGAAGAAATTACCATGAAAGGGTGAAACAAACCATGTAGCAGTACCTAAAATGACATGACATGGTGCTGATCCTACACATGAAAGTCCATAATCCTCAGTTAACCTTGCCTGACTGCTGCCTCCTGTTTTATAGCAACTTCACGTCACGATTATCTGAAGAGACAAGACAGCATTCTTCAGTAAGTGCAGGGTGTACTTTTACATCATATTAGCTCTTGATGTCAGCACTTCTCACCATATGTGTACAGACTGCAGCACAACTACCTTGAAACTTTTGTTTAAGCTGTCCTGACATGAGGAAGAATATTTGGAAAGTAACACAGCAGAAAAATTAACTGCTTACACTTACTTCCTAAATACAGTGCATAAAGATGGTCACAGTTTTGTAGGCTGTAAAATTTTTGACTGAGGACACTGGTCTTGTAAATAAAGAGCCATATGAATAGGTTTGTTAGGTGTTGATAATGAAACCCGTTCTTACAGGCCCTTAGTAGAGAAAAGCGTATGTACTTACTACATAACAGTATCTTGAAGAAAGCCATCTCTGTTTTAGTTAACTGTATCATTACTGCAAAGCCATTCCCTAGGAAAGCCTGATTAAGTGAAGAGGACTAGTGTTTAGCAAACATGAGATCTCACAAGTGGCAATTTCCTGAAGAAAAAACAGCTGAGTACAGACAAGACTCAGGTTACAGCTTAAAATGGATCCTGACTTGGGACAAGAGCCAGAGTACGTGTTGTACTTACGTGTCCCTAAAGAACTACTAAGTCAGTCTCTTGCCTGGCCAGAGTAGCTTTCTATCTCTCTGCTTCCTGCAGAGCTGTTGCCCTGTCTACAGAGATACCCACACACTTGTTCTCACAAGGTCAGAACAAGAACAGAATGGCAGGTGTCTACGAGCCACAAAAAACTGATACGTTTCTAGACATCGTATTTGCACTTCATTTGTGAAACTCAACCTTGTGTTAAAATGGATGGCCCAGATGAAAAGGAATAAAGACATCCACTTTCTGCAAAGAGGCCACATGAAAAGCACTGTGCTGAAATCCAACAAGCAAAGCAATGTGTATTTTGTATAAAAATAAAAAGGTAACAGGTGGCACTCACAGGCCATTAGAGAGCTCTGAATTGCACCTCCACACCTGCGCGGCAGGAAAAGGGGAAGGGATACAGACCAAGTACATGGAAGTCGTTAGACATGAGCGGAACCTCAAATTGAAAGGTTGTACTTGCACATAAAGAACAAAAACTCATTTAAACCCCTGAGAATAAGGAAAACAAAAAGATTAAATCCATGACACAGGCAGTGTTGTTGACTGAAGCAGACATCAAATCAAAATTGCTGAGGAAGTGCATGGGCAGACACAGAGCTGAGGTAGCGCTTTTACATATTTACGGTCCTCGAAAAGGAAGGCTATTTTATTTTCATATATCATAATGTTGTGCCAAAGTCAGGGCACCAATGTCCACCACAGATTTTGTCAAGAACTTTCTTCTAAGTAATGATTCCCATAATTCCTAACAGGTGTTGCTTTCACCTCATCTTTCCACCTGTTTCATCTTACAAACTCCTTTCAGTAGCTTGTAATTTCTCTGCAGCAGCAAAATGACTGCAAGCTGATTATGATTTCCTGCTTCCCTCACATGTAAGGACACAAATATAACTTAGGAATCCCAAGCATACATTAGATAACTGAAAGCTTCTTAAAATTGTTCTCAAATTGCATTTCTGACATTCTGATAGTAGACGTAAGTTATGGGCTTAACTGTCATTTGCTTTAAGATCCAAATTTTCTGGAATCATGTTACTCTCTAGGAAACCCAACCTATTCTAGCTTCTTTTGTTACCTTCAGGCAATTCTCTATGCACAGTAATTAGCTGAAATATTGCAACCAATCTTCCAGTCTCTGAACTAAATCACTTCATCAGCTACTTCTAGGCACCAATTTTAAAGTCTTTTAAATCAAAAGATGGGTGGTTTCTAACTTGAATTTCTGCTCAATACAATTTTCAACATAGAGTAATTAAACTTCCAACTACTTGTAAATAATTTTAAAAGCACTTATTCATAACGTGAGGGCACGGATAACTTCACTTCATCTTCAGAAGTCAAATTGTTAAAACACCTCAGTCCAAAGTGACACCAGTTGTATATTGCTAAAAGAGCACACTGACAAAGGCTGCAATTAATATACACACATAATAAAAGTTCCCCATAGACAGAGCTAATAGCACCTTTTTTTTTTAAATGTCATCCAGATTTTTTTTAAAAAAATATTTCTTTTCGCTTGGTTTTAAATTCACCAAATTTCAGCCCACTTAGACCACAGTCCTTGCCACACAAACCTCTCCAGATACATTTTTTTTGTCACACCATAATTTTCAGACAAAACATAATATTGTATGGATGTACAAATTCATTATAAATTGGCTTTAAGTAACATCATAATTCGGAGCAAAAGTCTGAAATTCAGCCAACTGGTGCTCTTTGTCCGGAAAATGCTCATCTGATTCTTGATTTGCCTAAGTTACAGGCAGAATACCTGACTGCACAGATAAAATCTGTTCCAAAGTCAGAACCAGTTAAAACTTTTAATAATTCCATTCAGGCAGAACCCTGAATGAGAAAACATCAAAACCTCGAGTAAGAGGGACTGCCAGAAGGGAAAGGAGGAGGAAAAGGCTGATTTGGCAGGAAGATGGGGTAGAACAGGGGCTAAGACAGGGTAAGGCTGAATTTCCACATTGCCCCCACTTCACGCTGCCTGCAGCAAGAAATGGCAGAGAGCACCCCGGGCTGGGAACACTCCCCCTTAGCCTGACCAAGGGCTTTAGGTATCCATCAAACCGGTGCTGTTTTGGAGAGTCCTGGAACCTTGGCCTTTATCAGTCATCATGGCAACCTCAGGCTAGCGATGAGCAATATTAGCATTTTGAACATCCTTATTCAAGCTGAATTACACAGAAGTAACAAGTCTGTGCAAGTAGACTGCAGCTGAGATTACCAGCTATTTATACCAGGCATGTCACTTGGTCAAAGAAGATAGAGGATATTCAGCAACGGAGGCATTAAGAGAACAGAAGAACATGGAGGCTTGTTGCATTTGTCTTTCCTGTCCTGCTTTTAGCTGGTCAACAAATAAGAGATGTGCAAAAGCAAGATAAACATTTGTTTTGTTCACAATATATTTTCTTTTGAAAAACACCAACAGCTTTATAGTCAACTGAAATGACTTTGTAAGAAGGCAGATCCAGCTGTGACATATTAAGACATGGACACACACAGGAGCCTTTTCTGCAGCAACTGGGAGCAAGTGGCACTGCTTCTGCACAGGACGGACCTCCTGGAGCAATTAGCAGGTTAGTTCCTATCTTCCTTTTCAAACTCTAAGATGCTAAATCCATTTTTGTCACGGCATGTTCAGGTAAATCAGTCAAAGTTTCAAAGGGGATTTCATGCGGCCCGGTCACAGTTATTAATAAACAAGCCCTTTTCAAAACAAAAAAAGTTAATACACTAGCCTCAATGGCCTCTCGCTCCTCCTCTCAGTTTCTGGGCATCACCTGTGCGTTAGAGATCTGGGACCAGGAATTACTGCACCTATGGCATCAGGGACAACAGATGAGGTCCTGCACGCTCCTACAATAAAAATGGAAAGGGAGTACTGATGTTTGTGTTGTTGAACAAGGTTTTATCAAAAAAAAAAAAAAAAAAAAAAAAAAAAAAAAAAAAAAAAAAAAAAAAAAAAAAAAAGCCCAAATACTTGCACAACAAATAAATCTGGGTTTTGTTTTGTTTGGAGGGGTGCCATCTAACCCGTGGTACACAGAATAAGCTGAACTGTAGTCTTGCAAGGAATAACAGCAGCATTGAAACAGACCTCAAAAGGAGAGTGCAGATGCAGGGACAGCAACCCCTCCTGGGAGAGCTAAGAAAGGTGCCTCAGAATTTCATCTCCCTTGACCGGTGGCCTGAGTTGCACTCAAAGTTAAAGCAACGTGAGCACACAAGGGAAATTACCCACAAGGATTCAAACTGAATTGCTTACAAGCCATTCTCAATTTTCACCATCTACATTTTGCATCTTCATTACTTATACCTGAAAAAGCATAGCAAAAACAAACAAACAAAAAAACAAAACAAAAAAAATTTTATATATTCTAAAACTATCAATCTTTCTTGGACACTACCATTT
This sequence comes from Nothocercus julius, assembly GCA_013398735.1. Lineage (NCBI taxonomy): Eukaryota > Metazoa > Chordata > Aves > Tinamiformes > Tinamidae > Nothocercus > Nothocercus julius. The sequence continues at coordinate 1,672,486 of VZSV01000037.1, forward strand.
CATTATTTTAAACAGTTATAGTCTATGTTTTTTCAACATGGTTTCATGCAAGTGAAATAATCTTACCTGGTAGAATTATCACAATCTATCTTTGTTCTAGAGAGAAGAATGAAGAATTGTTATATTCAAAGTATCTGCTGACATTCAGGAATAAAAAAATTTTGAAGAAACTGTCCTGCTTAAAAACATTTGCGTAACAGCAATGAAAAATTCTTCCAAACAGGTTCTCAAAAACATGAGATGCAAGTAAAGATGAAGACTTTGGCAGTGCATTATACATGTTTGCTAGCACAAGGTTTGCTAGCACACCACTTGAAACCAGGCTCTTGCACACAGCAACACCAACGCTGGGTTATGTATACAGCATCTCTAAATAAATCTCATTTTGCAAGAAAGATGGCAAGTGCAAGGGTAAAAGAACCCAGGTGAAAGGGCTTCTCATTCAGAAATTATTTCTGCAAGTCATTAAGGAATGAGATATTCCAAAGCATTCAGTTGAGAACACACTTAGCAAACCACTTAGAAAACAAGAATAAAACAAAACAAAAAAAAGGTTTACACTTTCAGATTCATCTTACAATGTGAATATTCATTTGAACATCATCTGTTCAGATCAATGCACAGATTTTATTACTGCCATTTAAAGGATAACACTATTGACAGCTTAGCCTTTATTAAACTGTTGATACAATATGAGTCTCTTAGCATAAAGTCAGATGAAGACATTACAACAAATTATATAAATATTAATAGTTACTGATAAACTATTTAGGAGAACATGCTCTTTATAGTATTAGTCTTTTCTTGATAATTAGAGACCAGAAAAACAGGATTTCACCTTCATAATATTTTAGTGCATTGGCATTTAAACCTCGAGTTAAAGTAGTTCCACTTTCCAGACCTTATTAAAAGCTGCAAACAATTAACTCCAAGTTAATTAGGCATGTGAAGAACAAGACTACAGGGTTTGTTATTATTTATGTTATGATGATATGACAAGGTATGACTGAGCATGAAAGTTAGGTATTTAACATACTTAAACATTCATTCTACATGAAATGAAGCGAACAAAAAGATGAGAACCTTCACAAGATCTCTGCACAAGGAGCATCACTGCTACTGTTTGCTTTCATAGCCCACATGCCCAGACACTCAGAGCTAGTAAACCACTGAAGTCACCTCCAAGCTTGCTGCGTGTGTCCTTAAAGCAGCAGTCACGCTGCCCTCAAACCTCTCACATGGTGGGGGGGGAAGGTGCATCAGACCCCACAGCACAACCGTGAGGTAGAAAACACCACAACCCTTCACAGAGCGCTGATTGTGGCTTGCTGAAAGGCAGAGGAAGCATTAGATTGCCAGGGTGACAACGCCGGGGGCTCAACCACCCCATTTAATGTTTGATGTTTTAATGTCTTAATGTTTGCGACCCAGCATGTGCTTTCACTCCTGTACAGTGCATGGCTTTGAGAGTTCTAACTACAACCACCATCATGAAGAGTATTTGAAATGCTGAGTTGTTCTTTAGACATTACGTTCCAGATCACAAGCCCTAAACATGGAACAGAAATTATTTCTATAAAAAAGGGAAATTTGCAATACTTCAGCTGTTCTTGATCACTCAATATAAAGCTTTTGCTGACTTGACAGTCAAAAATGCATCATATTTCTATATCTTCAGCATCCAAACACTTTAAAAAAATAAAAGCTTTTTTCTATGTACATCTACAGTCTGTGGGATACAAATTTTTGTTCCCAATCTCAAAGCCAGTACAGCAGAGTTTTGCAACTCCTACATCTCACATTACATCTAGCTCAGCTACAGTATTTATGAAAAAAAATAAAAATAAATAAGTGCTATGGCTAAGAGATTTCCAAGGCATTCATAGTCCCAAAGTAAGAATACAGGGTAGATTTGAAATATTGAGTTCCCCTTTCAAAAATAAAAATAATCAAACTATTTGAGAGCAGAGAACAAACTGGTTTCAATGAGAAGGATTTGCCTATTGGACTAGAATTTGTTGGGAGGTGTTTTTTTCTGGACAAGCCAGTGACATATAATACAAACCGTTTACAAACAATACCAAGAACAGTAATTTAAGATTATAGACACCACTCTATTCTTCCTTCTGGGAAACGGACCGATTAAAGGAAAATGTTTGCCCACAAAACACAGTTATTCAGGATCATATCCCAAAATGGGTCCCAGCCATTTCTCCACCTCTGACACAGGCAATTTTTTTCTCAGTGCGTAATCTTCAACCTGCAAAGGGAGCAAAAAACATAATTTGGAGCCTCCAGCTTTTACTGCTTCCAAAAATTTTTCAGACATCTGGTCTTAAAGTGTTTTTGAATACTACAACAGTATTATAACACACAGTGCAACTTACCTGATCTTTACAAATCTTGCCAACAGCAAAATATTTTGATTTGGGATTGGAAAAGTAGAGACCAGAAACTGCAGAAGCAGGTGTCATTGCTAGTGATTCAGTTAAACCAATTCCTGAAAAAGAAAATGAACAACACTTCTGTTCTCAGAACTGACAACAAGTATAAATTCAGACCCTCTAGTTGGGCAGACTGGAAATCTTGAGATAGCTCCTAGAAGACTAAAAACCAAGAAGCTTTCAACTGCACTAAAAACTTAAAACTGTTTTCTGCCTGTTATCCATTCCAAAAAATAGGCATAGCTTTACATATATTGCAGACTTTCATTATAGGGTTACTATAGAGTAACTTAGAATTTGAGGGGAAAAACTTGAACACTTTGGCAACTGAAAAGGTCACCTAAGGCTTTGAAACACAGGAAGGTATTCTGGGACTGTGGTATTAGCAGTGAAGCAGCTGATATTTAAGATATCAGAAGAAAAACAAAGTAATTTCTTCTTTTTTAAGAGTTGCCATCTCAAAGGTTTCTGTGGTCCAGGAGAGACATTCATGAATGGCTTTTATTCTGCTCATATCTGGAATGCCTTCTTGCAGCCATAAGGATGCTAGATTTTTTCTCTTTGTGCAGCAGAACCCTGTTTGCACGCAATCTGCTAATTAGGGACATAGCTCCTTCATCAACAGCACTGGCAGTATTTTGCAAACTCTTCCTTGAAAAAGGCAAAATAAAAATGGCAATGAGAGGGAAAAAACAAGCAATTCCCAGAACAGCTTCAGCTTGATTTCTCACATAGCTCTGCGCTACCAGTGTCATTGTTTTGTTAGCATCTCAATCTTCACTTTACAAAACAAAGAAAAGCCAAGGGGTCCTAGCAAACGTACAGACATACCCGTTGCTTCCTCAACATTGGCGAGCTTCCACATGGTGAGTTTTTCCGTGTGGTCTGGCTGGCTCGGGTAGCCAGGGGCAGGGCGAATTCCCTCATACTTCACTCTGCGCAGCTCGGAGAGGCTGAGCTGCTCGCTGCTGCAGCAGGCCCACAGCTCCCTGCGAACCCTCTCATGCAGCTCCTCAGCGAACGCCTTGGCACGGAGGGCAGAGTTTGTTAATTTGGAGAGACTGATGCAACAGCCATTTGATTCGTATGGACAAAGACTGAGACCTTCTCCCTGTCCCTCTCTCATTTTTTAACAGGGAATCATATTATAGGCAAGATACTGGATTAAATTTAAATACACATATGACTGACTTTACCTATCTAGGTGTTTTTGACTTTTCTCTTTTTAGTAGACTTAGTCTTTTGGCTGTCCTGCTTTAAAACCATATCTGCTTGAAGATGTAAAGATGCGGGCACTACCATGAAAAGATCAAGTACATTAGCATGTGGCGACACTATATCACTATAGCACTGAGGACATTAGGCGCTGACTATTTTGGACAACTCTTCCAGTTCTAGCTATGGAAGGCCAAATCATTCTTGCATCCATGCTAGTATCAAGTGTAAATAAGCACCACTTTTCATTTCAACAGAGGACTTTTCTTCTAGGTGCAATGGGCTATGGTTTTTCTTATCTGCTCCTACAGCTTATGCTAGAATTCAGGCCAAATTCCCACTTCAGTAAATATGTTCAGATGGCATCAAACAACAACTTCTGAAACTCTGTTACAGCTGAAGATACACAGCTGAAGCTAACCCTGTTCACTTTGCACTTAAGTTGCTCTAATTTTAAGCATGATTACGTAGGGGGCTGTCAGCCAGACCAGGAGAAGGGTGCAGAAATGCTTGCACAGGGACTGCATAAATCACTTCAGCTGAGTTTTACCTATACCTAAGTTAAGTCAAAAACTTTCAGTCTGGATACATCTGCATAGCTACCATTAAAGCAAGAAGGTGGCCTGTCGGTAATTCAAGAATATAACTAATGTGTCACATTTGGGACAAACAGTCTCCCTCATTTAAATAAAACAAGCTTTAAAGATCTTTTTAAGTTGTCTTGTTTTAAAAACTATTGAATTCTATCAAAACCCACACAAAGAACCAGGAAGCATTTTTGCAGCTGAAAGGTATGGACAGCAGACTCCCCTGAGGCTCTCTGCTCAAGATGAGCCCAGTGGAAGCAGTTCACTTTCAGATCTAACAAAAGCACAGCACACAGGCAGCAGTCCAGAACCTGAAACGGTAATTTGTCAAAAACAGCTGGAGAAAATGTGCAGAGACACACGATTAGGCCCCGTACCTCTGCTAGGCGGTCCCCGAGAGCCTTCACCATTATGATGCTGTACTCATCATCCTGCTTCCTGTATTCATGGCACAGCTCGTCCACTCCAAAACAGGCCACAGCAAACAGGCCTAAGTAATCACGAACGCCAGAACCTAGTGGTGCTATGAAGTCAGAGAGGCAGTAATAGGGATCTGTGCAGGCAGAGTCCTTTTCAGCCTAAAATAAAAATAATGCAATAAATCAGAACCTTTTAAAAACCAGTAATTAATTACTATTGACCTAAAGAACAGAGATTTAAGAAAGGGACATGACCCCTTTCTGACAAATATCTACCCCCAGCCTCTGCAACATGACATCCTTCCTGTGCTTGAAGGACAGGAAAACACCTCTCCTCCTCTGAGGCCAGCTGGATCACTGAAGAACAAAATGTCAAAGGAAAGAGATACTGTGCTGAACATACGTGGAGACATGTTTTGCTTCTGTTTACAGCAAGCAGGCTTCAACAGCTTACTGTGCACACACAACATTACAAAATGAGAAACACTTTTGCCAGCCACTAAGGAAAAGGAATTTTCCTTTTCTAGCACTCACCAATTCCACATTTGTTACCATAAGTGGGGGTTGATAGCCTGCACACCAATTAGGCAAACTGCAGAATTCAACAAATCTGCAGCACTTCAGAACATCTCTGGGAGTTTATAAACACTCATAGTTTCATAAGCTGCAAGCCATGCACACAGTAGCCCAGATAAAACCATGCCCCAAACTACATTTACACTGGCAACGCACTAACACAAAATGTGCCCTTCAGCACTGAAAAGGTGAGACCCAAGCGAGGTTCAAGGAGGGGATCGCGCAAGAACAGGCTAACCTGCTCACTGGGGTCTCTCCCAAAATAGAAAAAAGGGGAAAAAAAGAGAGAACTGGCTGAATGCTGGCAAAAGCATCTAAAACAATGTTTGACAGTTGAGCAGCAAATCAGCATATTTACTATAAGAACAGGATTGATATTTAAAGAGTAGCATAGCTTTTGAAATCTACCCAATTTACAAGGAGTTAGAAGTTATTTCATGGGTATCACTTGACTCAAAAGACTCTTCACCAAATTGTATTACTTTACAACAGCATTTTGGCATTAAGAACATTTTCTACACAGTTCCCAAGTGCTATTAAAAGAAAAAAAAAAAAAGGGCAAAGTAGAAGAAAACAATCAACTGCTTGCCTTATTCCATAACCAAATAATACTGAAGAATATACCATAGAAGTGAAGAAATATAAAACTTTTTCCACACAGATGATCTCAAATTAATTTTGAGGTTTTCATTTAACGGTCATAGCTACAAAATATTAAATGCATCTACAAATATTACATTTACATCAACTCATTACTAGTACCACTGCGACACAGAAAAGTCTGTGTACTGAAAGAAATGTCTTATGTAAGTAGAAGGAGATAATTATTTTCTTCTACTTTGCTCTGGCAAAGCCTCAGCTGAATTAATGTGTGCACAGGACAGAGATGCAGGTCTGAATCCAGAAGAATGGCACCCACAAAAGCATCAAGAGTTTCATGACCTTAACCTTTGATAAAACTTGAAGTAATGGAAAACACATGACATGAAAAGATTATGAAAAAAAGAAAATGACAGTATTCCAGTAGGTAAAAAAAAACTCTAAAAAAGGAATGTCAAAACAGATATTGTCCATGGGAGAGCCTGGGAAAAGGCCAAGAGAAGAAACTGTAGTAAAAATGATTTAGATGGGATATCAAAACTTTTAACTAGGTTGTAAAACCCTGGAACAAGCTACCAGGAGGAGTTTTAACCAGCTCTCCCTGGATGTTTGTGAGAACAGTTTATATAAACATCTGCTGTGGGTTGTCAAGTGACACGAGAGCTGTACCCATGCAAGGAACTGAAAGAGATAATCCTGAAGCCATGCATTTCTTACTACAGTTTTGCAATACTGACACAGGGTTGTGCTCACACAACTGAGGTATTTTAAATTTGTTTCCACTATGTTTGATGACTCGGAACATATAAACTATGAAGAAGGAGAATTTGGGGGAGAAGGAGAGGAATAACATCTTGCAAACGTTGCTTAACCTATCAAAGTACATGCCAACCTTAACAAGACTGAAATATCAATACTTACGATGGTAATTCTCTCAGCTGCAATTACCAGCCAACAAAATAATTACATACTGCCACTTCTCATATTTATCTAAAATTAAGACTAACAGGAACTCTTACCTTCACTGAGTTTTATTTTCCTTGCATTATAAGTGTTTATTAAGCTTTCACACATTCCAGTAGAATCTCTCATGTAAGGCAGAATCCAAGGATATTATCAGAGAATTTAGGTTCATTAGGTTCTAATTTAGCATATGGGATCTGTGTGATGAATTTACAGAGCAGTGCTTTAAGACAGCTCAAGTATTAAAATGGAGAGAGAAAACAGGTCATATTTGAGGATGTAAACTCTATTAAGCTTTCTATTAGGCTTGGTTCATCGCTAACAAGATCCTGTTATTACTAAAAGAGAAAGAAATGGGGAAAAAGATAATGAAGTCAGATAGCAGCAAGCATTTTCTGCATAGATTTTAATAGGACCCTTTTGTGGGGGATTTTAATAGGACCCTTTTGTGTCCTATTAAAAAAAAAAAAAAAAAAAAAAAAAAAAAAAAAAAAAAAAAAAAAAAAAAAAAAAACTCTTAACAAATATTCTTTCATTATACCTGTTGCCTCAGGCCATAAAATTTTGCTATTGGTTCCATAGAGCCCACTGCATCTTCTACAGCATACAAATGGATATCATCTTGAACACTCTGAGCTGGCCAAAATCCAACCACACCCCTGGCTTGTAATTTCTTTTGATTAATCAATGTTTTCAGCAGATTCTGTGCATCATTATAAACTCTCTTTGCTTCTTCACCTATCAAAAAAACAAAAACAACAACAACAAAACAATACTTTAGAAAAGGCATGTTTTCGGCCATTTAAAAGAGCTTAAGATGGATTCATTTTCCACATAACTCTCAGATGACTGCAACAATCCAGCAGCTACAGCAAACAGAGGAGACATAAGCATGACTGTATCTATACGGCTATGACAACAGATATCTTGAAATAAATGTTTCAGCAGAACCATCCTGCTAGAGACAGAAAGTGCAAAACAAGATGAATGATAAGGAAAAATGTCCGCGTGCTTCCACTTCCAAGCACAGCAAATCCAAATGTTAACTTCAGCGTTACTCTTCCAGTTTGATCATGTATTCCAGAGAGCACTGAGTGGTTTAAAAGGAGACAGAGACTGCTTTCCCCTTCGTTCACAACAGGGGCACAGACCTACTTGATGTGCACTTGCCATTTTCTGTCATTAAAACAGATTCCTCTGTTTTGGCATCCAGGCAAGGTCGAAATATGATAATCAAAAATTTTTCCTCGTTTTTCAGTCTCGCATCCCAGCAGCTCCCTCAGTCATTTTGCCTTACACAGAAGATAAAGATCTCAGTGAAACTTAAGTTCCTATGTATTTTTTTATTTATTTATTTTTTTTTTTACTGTTCCAATGTATTTCAAAACATTCAGAATTTTAAAGCAATCAGGATGATTTACATGAGGTAAACACAATTTCCATACTTACCTACAGTTTTATCATTAAAGATTTTGGGGAAACCTCGGTTGGGATACTTTCCCCTAAGTTGCCAGACATCAAAGAAAGGCTTCCAGTCAATGTACTCTGTCAATCTCTTCAGGTCATAATCGTCAAAGACTTTTGTACCAATGAATTTTGGCTTAACTGTAGGAATCAGAAATACAATCTGACATGAAGGAAATAATTGCATATTATTCCTATATATGCAGTATAACCAATGCTCACCAACTTCCACCATAACAAATGACCTCTTCCAAAACAGTGCCTTAGAAGCTCACTGCCATATTCTTCCCATGTGATACCATACTCTACAATTATAATGCAATATATTGATTGCTAAGCATTAAAATAATCAAAATATGAAAATTAAGCTCTTTCACTCATCCATATGGATAAATTAGCTGTTAGATTTCTGAACTTATCTCATTGGCCAAATATTTATCAGAAGACAACAACACAACTTACCCATATCTAACAGATTTATGTGCATATATTAATCATAATTATAAATCTAGTATGTCTGCATATAAAAAGCTATGTGCTATGGCATTGTAGGATGATTTTGACAAGTAATATGAATTTTCTAAGAGCTTTTGCCACTGCCACACACTTCATAGGATACATATGCACAAGCAGGAAAGAGAGCGATCCATGTTCTGATGCAGCCACAAACTTGGCATGTTTTGTATATGCTGTCTGCTACTTTACAATAGGAACTTGACTAAAACGAGCTGTTGAAAATTATCATTCTTTTGAGTCTTCTAAATCAAATCACAGAAAGTGGAGAACGGTAAATGCCACTGCAAGATACGACTTCCTGTGCTGTCTGCACTTTTAATTTCTAGTGTTTTAAAAAATTCAAATCAAAACAAACTGGTAAAGAAACTACTGGGGGAAGGGTAGAAAGAGGTTTTAATTCTTCCTCCACCCAACTTTAAGGTGGAATTTGATACAAACATTGCATCACAACTTGTTTTCTAAATGTGAACTAACAAGATTCAAAATATAATGATCTAGCGCAAGATTCTTTCAGGAAGCAGGCATCAAACTTGTATTTGATTACAGTGTTACAGGCAACCTGCTGACTGGGGTTTCATCTCACTCTTTCGGTTAAATATTTACTGAATTCTTGAATATATTGATAAAGATAAAAATAAAAAAAGATCAAATGGACAACATTTTTTTTACGTTGTCCTACATTTCCTGATAAAACTCTAATTCAATTAAAAACAAAACAAAAGTGTATAAGCTGACCTGGTGTATGGCCTGACAGCCAATCATTGTGGAAACCTTTCCTCCTAGCTTGCTCTAGAGACAAATATCTTCTTTCCTGTATGGACAAAAAGGATACAGTTACAAAGTCTCTTACCTTTTGAACAAACTGTAACCACTGAGGCTGTTGTGCAACATTACTCCAAGCAGTCCCCCAACATAAAGTGACATCACAGCAAACTATCTATACCGTACCATTATCTTTCCCTGCATACATTTAACGGAACTTGCCTATAAGATCCCTAGTTCCTCTGAACGGCACCCGAAGTTCAGCTAATGCTTTGGGTACTCTGCCCAAAGACAATTTTGAGCTCAGAAGTAAGAAGTGTTCACAACAAGGGGTCTCCTGGTCTACCTTTCTTTATCTACAGTCCACCTAAGAGCTAGATGACTTTCAGCTGGCTTCTGGGTTTCATTACAGAGGAGGCCTGAAGAGAGTAATTTGTTATTTGGTTCTTACTGGTGGTCTGCACAACAGTCTATCTCCATATTTCATTGCTTAATACTCCTGAAATTGAAACTTCAGTTATTTCAAGATTGCTTGGACCATAACCCAGGCAACATAAACACATCATGAGAACACGGTGGTGTAAAACATCCCATGGAGTATGGCTCAGCTACCATATACTACTGCCATTTTAGTTACCCATGCACATCTCTGCTTCCAGCTACTGTTCTAGGACAGTATTGGTCTCCTGGAGGTTGACATGACTGCCAGCCCCATTAATATGTCCTGAATGGCACTAATTGCCCACTGAAGACAATCAAGACAATCCCAAGATCGTTATGATGGTCATGCAGAATTTTCTTCATAGGCTAGGAAGTTTTGATTTCATATTCACAAGTTTTCCTTCAATTCTACTGTTCATTTTCAGTCAGCACAAGTAGACCTGAAAGTCATTAACAGAAACTAAAACTGATAGTTAATAATGATATAGCAACCACTCCAGACAAGAAAAGAGGCTAAATCAAACAAATTTGTACCTTGAGAGACTCATAGTGTTCTTGCCTAATCTCTTCATATTCCTCTAATATTTCTTCAAAGAAGTCATCCTTTAAATTTTCATCTAGAAGCTGGGAGCACTGAAAAAGGCAAAAAGAAAGCCTTGGATAGATACTGTAACATGAAATATTAAGGACAGAGCATGAACTTCAGATTAAACCATCAGCCTTTCCAAGTCTAGTTTTCAGGAAACTTACCTAGTTGAACTTGACAATGCTAAACTCAGCCTCAACACTAATCTTCAAACTAGACTTCAAGCACCTTTAAGAATACAATTATTACTGCAAATAATGCCCTAATTAACAGGCAGTAACAGGCTTTGGAAAGAGCTAAGAGGAAGATATCTCAGGACTTTGAGCTTGAATAGTCTTAGAAACAACATCACAGCTTGGCTGAGTTATTTCCAGTAGGCATTTGCAAGCTAATACTACCCAGCCAGTCAGTCCTTTCACAGCATTAACAGTTTTTTTTATTGACGTATCACTAACTTATGAAATAAAACAATTAGAGAATAAGCAGCAGGAAATGTCAAACTATAGCACTGTTCACTATGAAATGTCTGAAACCTACAATAAAAGCCTCAAAATCATGTCACTGTCACTGCAGAAATGGATATGTAAGTAACGGTTCTCAATGACAACGGTTAAAATAAGTCCAATGAAATAACCAAGCAACAGGGAAAAAAACAAGCAAATAAGCAAAAAAAATCCCCAAGTAACAATAGTTTGGAAACCATGGTCTCCGTAGCACATCTTCAATTTTTTTGCTGTAATATTAAGCCTTAGAGGAAAGAATAAGGGGGGCACAACAGAGAGGAAAACAACAACAACAACAAAAAACATATATTTTTGCACAAATGAGAAACTGTAATTTAAAACTTACAACCACAACACTCTTGGATGCATCCAGGACATGAATTACAGGCGCGCTATACCGTGGGGCAATTTTAACAGCCGTGTGCGTTCTTAAATGAAAAAGAAAGAGTGAGTATTTTCATAACTGGAGAGAAAAAAAAAAAAAAAAATCTTTCCCTGTACAGTGAGATAAATCCTGACTTAAATGGATCTCAAAAAAAAGGAATTAATTCATCTGCTACATATGGATGATTAAAACATAGATTACAATCAACAAGTGCATAAACACTACTCAAAGATATTGGATGTAAACCAGTTAGCAAAGTGTGACCCAAGGCCTTTCCACACGCCTACAACACAGTTGTGGTAGGACTAACCCTAGGTGTCAGTCAGCTGTCAACACTGGTCTTCAGTATATTCATAGCAGCTGAATTTCATTTGAATGGATTTGAGAGAGTTGGATCTCAACAGAAGAGTTCAGTCTGTCAAGTGCAAAAACGCAACTACTTCAAGTCAGGCAAGGAGAATACATCCCCTCCCAGCCTGCTTGAGCAGGACAGGGGCTCAGCAAGGTCAAGTGCTGGACAGTGACCCAGGAAATTACACCAGCTTTCCTCAAGGTAGTTGGTTGCCCAGGGTCAAGAGTACCATTCCCAGGCTAAAGAACACGCCTGTTGACTGTTGATTCAAAACCAGGCTGCTGGACCCTTTGGCCTCTATTCACAGAGGCCATTCATGTCTGTGAAGGCCAGCACAAACACCACTTGCACAAAGGAAGCGTTTGAGGTGTCCATTATTAGCTGTCTCCCAAATACAATCCTTCCCCTATAACCCAGCACCTCTAATATAAGAAATAACTTCATCAGTCTTAAGTAAATGCATAACAATAACTGTTTTGGGAGAAAATGAGGGACACTGGGAAAGAAATAGCTGCAAAGTTCCTTCCTCCCCAGCTACCATTACTTTCATACACATTTTTCAGCCTTCCCAACCCAGGCATCTTACTTCGAAGTAGTCGCTCCTCCAATCAGCAGTGGAATCTTTATTGCTAATCTCTCCATTTCCTTGGCGACAAAGATCATCTCATCCAAAGAAGGGGTGATGAGACCAGACAGGCCAATTATATCTATTTCAAATTTATAAACACACAGAGAAAAGATTTAGCAAATCCATTCTAGGAAGACAGAAGCATTACAGAAAACGTTTCATTTCTAGCTTCATGCACAGATACAAGCATGGTAATTGCTAACCAGGAAGCTAGGTCTGACCTAATTAAAAACTCAAAGCTTTCCAAGAATGAAGGTGGTTCCAAATTCCTAAACAGTCTTCACAGCTGCTGAGCACCTAGTGCTCTAGTTTCAGTTAGAAACACACAGTACTTCTGATTATCATGTATCACACCTCACTGAGGTTTGCTGCGAGCCAGGGGATTAGGAATTTCATCAAGATACGAAATAAGACAAAACAGCTATGTACTATGCTCTTAGAAATGGTCAGCAAACACTTTCAAACTTCACCATGCACATTCCACATAATTCACTTCCTCCAAGATTCAATAGACAGTTTGAAAGCAATTGTAGCTTGGGTCAGAAAGAAAGTTCATTATTTCTTAGAAGAATTCATCCTGGTTTTCACACTCATTGGTTCGGAAGGCTGAATGTCAAGTTATTTTATGGACTTAAGACTCAATACAAAGCTACTTAACCTTTCCAAGCCTCCATTCATTCATCTGTGAAACAAGTAACAAAAACATCTCGCTTGGACTTATCCTTGTAATGAATGTTTTCAGTTCCTTGGATAAGTTTCACAGAAGTGCCAATTACTGTTGACAATGTACAAGTTCTGATTTATTTCACAGAATCATAGAATGGCTGAGGTTGGAAGGGACCTCTGGGGATCATCTAGTCCAACCCTACTGCTCCAGCAGGGACACCCAGAGCACGGGGCACAGGGTGGCAGCCAGGCGGGTTGGGAAGATCTCCAGAGAAGGAGATTCCACAACCTCTCTGAGCAGCCTGTGCCAGGGCTCTGGCACCCTCACAGGAATAAAGCGCTTCCTCACACGGAGATGGAACTTCCTGCGTTTTAATTTGTACCCATTACCCTGGTGGTCAATGACCAACACCAAGAAGAGTTTGGCCTCACCCTCCCTACATTCACCCCTCAGGCACTTCTACACGTTGATCAGATCCCCTCTCAATCCCCTCTGCAGGCTAAACAGGCACAGCTCGCTTAGTCTTTCCTCATAAGATAGATGCTCCCGCCCCTTAACGGTCTTCATCGCTCTACGACATTTGAAGGTACTCTGACCAATTCATCGAAAGCATAAGAATGCAGTGAGTAGAAAAGTAAATAAATAAAGCAATTCATGAATACTAATTAAATCTCTACCTGCTTTGTTTTCAACAGCAGCTTTCAATATCTTATCACATGGAGTCATGACTCCTAAATCAATAACTCTGTGAAAAGAAGTGAGATGACAAAGTATTTTTAAAAAGGTAGTTAAATATTTTTGCTAAAGGGCAAACATAGCTCTTATTGTAAATGACTGACCTAATACTGAAGCTAGGAAAAGCCAAATAAATCTTGATTTTAGGAAATAACTTGTGGGTCTGGAAAAAATTTCAGCACACTAGAATTTTAGATAATATGGTACCAGAGGAAAAAAAAATAAAAATAAAAAACTTAATTGCCTTTTCATGCTATTTCTGAAGTCAGTTCAGCAACACTGACAGGTATGGTACAGGTTTACATTAGATATGGTACACATATGGTACACATTAGATATGACAGGAATATAAACTGATTTCCATTAATTACTGTTAAATTTTATTATATAAAGTCTTAAAAGTCCACATTTGGTTAAACAAGACTGCACTTTCCTTGCTAACCACTACCAGGGTTTCTGTTTGTCTGTGTTTGAGACAGCCAGCCCAGCCTGCTGGCTTCACTCAGCCCCACTTCTCATGGTGACACTGAACTGAAACCATGGTGTTTAAGTGGTTCATTCTAAATAAAGCTCAAAAGAAGCCTGAAATAATGAAGTTAAAACAACACTGAAATGGAGTATATAACTTATGCACACCACTCTTACTGGCTTCAACACTTTTGTTTTAATGCAGAGATGACTTTTGCTCTTCATTAAAACAAGTTATTGCCACACAGTGAAAACCAACACAAACAAAACAAAAGATGGTTGATGAGACAAGATGCAACTCCAAGCAGATTCAGCTCCAAGCAACATCTGACAGACCCCAATGAAGGGCTTTTGATGGCAATGTAACCACTCCATCACTGCTGTCAATGCTGTACCATGCATACAGACCTGGAAAGAGCTGACTTTTCCTATTTTGGAGACTCAGGATTAGAATCTCATCCTTTATTTAAAAAAATAAAAAAATTTAAAAAATCCCCAATAAGTTTTTAAAACTTTATTTAGCAAACATCCTGAAAATCATACCAAAAGGTTTACCAGAATGTTACAACACTTCCTTTCTTCCAACACACAACATGAGGTGCAGGCAGTCTTGCCAGCTCCAATTGTCCTGTTTCTTAAGTACAAAAATTGATGATCTCATTAGTTTTTCAGTTAAACTTCATTCATCCAGGATACCAGCTTACTTGGAAAAAGGCTAGTAAAGAAAGCTCTGTTCCTTCTTGCCTCTCTAGTAGTAATAGTTTGTATGACTTACGTTCCCAGTCACAACTACGGGCACAGAGGAGGATGGTCCACCTCTAACCTGCTGCTGCCAGCACCACAGCTGCAGCTGGGTTCACCTAGGAGTTAGGCAGCCTTATACATTAGCTGGCCTGACACGTTATGTCAGCAACCAGGAACAGACCCGCTTTACCTGAAGTTGTTACAGCCCAGAACGACTCCCACAATGTTCTTGCCAATGTCGTGTACGTCGCCTTTGACGGTGGCCAGCACTATTGTGCCGTGGTAAGGATCCTGAAAGGTGAAAAGTGACATGGGGATTAAGTCGCTCAGAAGCCTCAAAACGT
This sequence comes from Nothocercus julius, assembly GCA_013398735.1. NCBI lineage: Eukaryota > Metazoa > Chordata > Aves > Tinamiformes > Tinamidae > Nothocercus > Nothocercus julius. The sequence goes on from VZSV01000037.1 coordinate 1,687,885, forward strand.
TTGCACAAGTTCTTCAGCAAAGGAAGCCTGATGCACAATGGAACCAGCCATTGTAACACATGTGATTGTAAAACACAGCGTATAGGATGTAAACAACACTAAAAATTATCATAAAAGACGCTGGTCATAAGAACCTGCACTCACAAATGATTAAAAATAAATAGAAATGTTCTTGGACATTATTCCAATATCTGTGTTTAACAAAATTTATGGATAAAAAGTTTCAAATCTGGATGGCTTTCATGCAGTGCAATGCCCCAACTTGTAAAGTACTCCTGCTTCAAACCTCTCCGATAAATAGTTTAAATGGATTAAATATTTAGAACAGGAGGGTATGAATGTTCATAATCACACAACCATTTGAGCATTCATGGCAATCTTCCAATGCAAAGCTGAAAGAATGAAAGGAATTAATGACAGGAATTAACAAAAGCAGTAGATTTTTTTTTTTTTTTTTTTTTTTTTTTTTTAAAAAATGCTACATCTCATTACAAGGAAAACTTCAGAAAATTTCAGTGTAATGGCAGGTAGCTTCAGACCATCCAGCCTGAGCAAACAGGCTGGAGAAAAATCTCCTTGAGGAAGGGAAGCTCTGCTGTCACAGGCTGTTCCCAAATTAGACAGTTCCCAGTTCGACCCTCCAACCCTGCAAACAGGGCTGTAACCAGCAGGGCAGCAGGGACTAGAGCAGTCCTCCATCAGAACAAGGGCCTTCATGATATGTTATTTGTAGCATAATCAGTGCAGTCATTTGAAGCAGCTCCAGGCTATCCCAGTGACATGTCTGAATTTGTGCAGGCTCAAAGGGGAATCACAGGCTACTTGAATCAAACAGCATCTATATAAAGGGAAAATCTGAGCACATTCTATGTGAAAACATCAATCAATTTTCTGTCCACTAACTTGCCTCTTCGGCAGATGACATTGCTGGTGGATTCAGTCTTTCCTTAATGCAAGTGATTCATTCTGGACTTTATCAAGTAACTCTCCTTCATGCATCGATATTGCCTTAGAGGGACAGTGACATTTCCCATGATACTAACACCGTTGTTTGACATTTTACATCCCCACCTATTCTGCTGTTTGAATAGTTAGTCTAGCATCTTCCCATGGCTCATCTTTTCAGAAGAGCAGGTTACCAAGAACACAAAATGGACGTTTGTTAGGATAGCACCTCTGGATGTCAGTGAAATTTTCTCCAGCTGAAAATATAGTGCTGTAATGAGAAAACTACAGTGCTGTAAGAGAAAAATCATAAAAACAGTAGCAGTCAAGGATTATGGGAAGAATAAAAAACACTATACATATGTATCATATCCAAAAGCTACTGATGATTTAACTAGCGATTGATATTCAAGGAAGGAAATTGACTGGATCTGCAAATAAGAAGGAAAATCTATGTTGGGCATCACGCAGTATGGGCCAGTGCACACACTATTTTTACATACTCTGCTTCCAGCACACCCATTTCAGTAGCCCCAAGCAAGGAGGTCCTCAAGCCCTGGGCACAGATCCATGCAGCTCCTTTTAACAATCTGCACAGAGCTGCACAGCCACTTATCCTCAAACACAACAAGTGCTGTTTGCGCTGCCAGGCACCCCACAACTACAACTGTCCTGGAGGCTTCAAAACAGTGAGTAACATTAGATGTAGAAGCCACCGCAATCCAAGCCAGCAGCTAACAGCGGAGAGAGACACACACACACAGCTACCCTCTTTCTAGAAAGTTAACAGCTCTCTGCAGAGGAAGGCGCTGCAGTCCTCACTCAGCAGAAGATGGAGGAAGCAGGACAGAGGCCTTATTCTTCTCCTCTCCTGCCTTCCTAAGCAACACAGAACACCTGCAACCTCTGCAGAGTGCTTACTATTTTTTTTCAAAGATTCTCAAACCCCATTTAACCTCTTTTTAGGAAAAAAAATAAGTGCAAAGGGTTCCACTGAAAGCAACAGAGGAAGGGTTTTTCACCCAGTTCAAACAGCACCAGAACAAAGCAGCTGATGCCAAACACGGGCATTTCTAAGAGTGTAAGCCACAAGTGCATCCAAATTAAAATCAAAAACAACAGCAGAGGAAAAGGAAAGAATAAGCAAGAGGGAGATAACACTGAGAGGCAACTCATGACTTTGGGAGAGCAGAACCACTGGGACAATGAAGAGAAGACACTGTCTTTACTTGAGAGAAGAGACTGGGATGAGAGACTACGTATGCTCCTTCTCACATGAGAAGGATCATCACATCACATATTCCATTAATCAAATTGACAAGAAATTACCTGTGCATAAACTTGAAATAACTGATAGAATAATCTTCAAAGAACAATCATCAAGTGTCAGCTGTCAAAGAAGACATACTATAAAGAAACTATAAAGGGTCCTAGAAAAGAACCTCATAGCCATTTGATATTTTCACTAGCAATTTAAAATGATCCACAAAACAGAAGGATGAAAACAAAGATTGGGGGAGCGGGGGATGAATGAAGGCTGAAGGACAAGACGAGGACAAATTAACTTGACAAATAAGAATTCCCAAAACCAGTAAGATGAAATT